>LKTO01001096.1:0-10173 GCA_001399465.1 Hymenoscyphus scutula | reverse complement strand
CTCTTAAGTATATAAATACTAGATATTCTACTATACTTAACTCTATATATAGTATTAGTATTATATATTTAGTAAGTCTTTCTATAATAACTAGAATTAAGTTATATTTAACTTCTATTATTAGATCCTTAGATTTCGATAGTTTAATAATAAAATCCTAAGAGACTAATTCCTTAGATATCTATAGAATAGAAGTAGTACTTATCTATCTATATAGTAGCTAGTATAAGGCCTTATTTCGAGTATAGGTATTATACTTCTTTATTATATTCTTAATAATTACTAGTAGATAATTTATAAAGTAGTATTATTTTATCTACTAAGTAGTTCTTTATATTCCTTAATATCTATAAGCGAGTACTAAATAGTACTTACTAATAAACTACTTTATATATTCTTTTAGAACCTATAATTTTCTATTATAGTACTAGTTTCTTTCTTTATATATATTTTAGATTATATCTAGCTATAGATCTACTATCTATATAGCTATAATTTAGTAAACTATCGAAGCTAAGTTCTTATTAGATAGCTTCTTTAATATTACTAGCTTTATATATTCTCTAGTCTCTTTATAGCCTAGTTTATAACTAAGAGTATCTACTCTTAATTTTATTATTTCTATAACGTGTTAGATAACTATATTATAGTATAATAGAGTTTCTAACTATCTAGTAAGACACTTACTTATAAGTTTCTTATTTATAGTAAAGGTTTAAAGATTAGTATAATTAGTAAGAACTATTATCTAGTACTTCGTTTCTTAGAGATAGATTTTCTAATACTCTAAAGTAAAGACTATAGTAAGTAGTTCCTTCTTAAATATAGTATAGTTTTATTATACTAGGTCTAATATTCTTAAGTAGTAGGCTATAGATAGTAATTTTTCGTTTTCGTCTAGTTATAGATATATAGTATCTATTACTATATCTAATAAGTCTATTTCTATAGTACTTAGTTTCTCTAGATTATAGCTATATAGAATTAGTTTCTTAGTAAAGTGTTTCTTTATTATCTAAAAGGCTATTTCTACGATCTCGTTCTATATAAAAGATACTTCTTTATATATAAGGTTTATAATTAGTTTAGATATTCTAGTATAGTCTACTATAAATTAATAATAGAAGTTAGCGAATCTCTAGAAACGTTAAATATCTTTTATAGTTTTTAGTAATTCTTAGTTAATAATAGCTCTTATTTTATCTAGGTTGATTTCTATTCTTTCTAGAAAGATTAATCGGTCTAGAAACTTAGTATAAGTTACTCTAAACTTATACTTTAATAATTTAAGTTAAGAGTTTACTATAGTAAGTCTTTTTATAACTTCTTATATATAACTCTTATATTCTTCTACTTTATCTAAGTAGATTAGAATGTTATCTAGATAGTAGATAACTATTATCTCTAGAAGACCTTCTAGAATATTATTATTCTACCTCTAGTAGGTTACTATCGCGGTAGCTAACCTAAATGATATTACTATATACTTATAGAGTCTCGAGAATATTCTAAAAGCGGTTTTCTACTTATTATCTATCTTAATCCTAATTAAGATATAAGCGTTCTATTAGTCGAGTTTTATAAATATCTTAGTAGAGCTAATTCTATCTAGTAGATATTATCCTTCTAGTAGTAGATAAGCGTTCTTAATTATTATATTATTTATATCTTAGTAGTCGACGTAAACTCGACCTGTTAGATCGTTCTTCTTACTAACAACTAGTATATTTAATAAAATAGATGATTTAGATCTCTAAATATAACCTTTCTTTAAACCTTCGATAATATAGCTTTTAAAGTATTATAGCTTAATCTAACTATAAGGCTATATTTTCTATTTTTTAAGGTTATAACTCTCTTTTAGTTTAATCTTATAATTCTATAGACGATATTCTAGTAGAGCTTATAAGTTCTCTAGATTCTTAAATAATTCCGCGAATTCTCTATACTATATAGATATTAAGTTATTAGCTTTCTTACTAACCTATAGAGAACTCTTAGTAAGGTGTTCTAGCGCCTTAGAAGAGGTAGCGCTAACCTTGTTCTAGCTATATAGTTATAGCTATAATTCTTTATAGTTATATTAGCTAAAAGTTATTATTTAGACTTTCTAGTTAATATCTAGATTATATTCTCTAATCTATAGTATACTAAGTATTATATTCTAGCTTCTAATCTTAACTATATTAAATTATATATCTAAGTAGTATTCTTCGATAGTAATTTATATTAGAA
The DNA here is from genome assembly GCA_001399465.1 of Hymenoscyphus scutula. Lineage (NCBI taxonomy): Eukaryota > Fungi > Ascomycota > Leotiomycetes > Helotiales > Helotiaceae > Hymenoscyphus > Hymenoscyphus scutula. The sequence continues at coordinate 7,938 of LKTO01001096.1, read as the reverse complement.
TTATTTACTAATTAATAACTCTATTTTAATATACTATGTCTATTCCGTCGACTATGTCTAGTCGGTATAGTTCTATCTTCTTAATAGAGACGTTTAGCCTCTTAAGTACTAATAGAGAAAGGAAGTTATCTATCGCTTCTAAGTTAATTATAACCTAGAGTTCCTGTTCTCTAATCTTTATAGTTACTATTAACTATCTGTCTTCTAATATAGTATAAATTTCGTTTTTAATAAAGGTTACTATAAAACTTCGCTCTCTCTAGCTAGTTTCTACCGCTTAAGGATTATTTCTCTAAGGGTAGAGTATTACTTATTATAAATTACCTTTAAATACTCTATAAACTATTTACTATTCTATAATTATACTATAGTTAGATTTATTACTAGTAAACTATTTCTCTAATTCCTAGTCTAATATAGGTTTTAGATAGTAACGCTACTATATAATTATATCTTCTAATATAACTTCTAGAGTCTAGTATTCTTCTACTTATAGTTAGGTAAAAGGTTAGTTCCTTTCTCTCTATAACTTAAGGTTAGACTCGAAGATATTCTTAATAGATTATATATTTAGTTTTCCTTCTATAGTATCTAGGTTACTTTCGAGATTCCTAAAGATAATACTTGTTAGAAGGTTATTCTAAACTCGAAATCGTTCTAGTACTTCTAGAGCCTGTCCTCTAGTCGCGTAAGAGGTCTAAAAGTCTAACTTGTTTCTATTAAGGTCTATCTATTAGTTACTATATTTAAAACATTCTATAAATACCTAGGTTTCTTCTACTTAAGAGTCGTTGTTCTAGTTATTTCCTTAACTAGACATATCTAATAATTCTAATAATAAGTCTAATAATAACTCTACTATCTTTATATCGTATTATAGAGGTAGATTATATTCTAATTTAGAACGTTTCTTATAGTATTATTTAAGAATAGGATTCTCCTTATCCTCTACTTACGTTCTATACCTATAAGCTTCTCGCTCTTTATTAGATAGGTTAAATCTTTTAAGTAATACTATTTCCTTTCTAGTAGTAGTATATACTTAATACTTTTCTAAAGAATTAGCCTTCTTATAATAGTTACTTACTCTATAGCTAGATAGGCTATATAAAAAGTAGAGGTTCTACTCGCGTTATTAGTTTCGTTCTTTCTAGAAGAGCTTCTACTTTCTAGAAGTCTTCTTCTAGATAGTATTTACTTATTAGTTGTTCTAGTAGTCTAGTCGGTTCTATTTATTATATCTTTTAAATTTAAGGTAGTAATTAGTTTTCTTAAATTCCTATAGACAGTTATCTAAATAGATTACTCCTTTAATTATAGTAGTAATATCTTTATAATTAAGATTTTATCTTACTATTTCTTCTTATAGTTTAATATTAAGTCCTCTATAGAAGAGTTCTATAAGAGCGAGAGAATCCTACTCTATTCTATTTCTATAACATTAGAATTTATTTATATAATTAATCGCTAATCTAGTTTAGCGTAGGTTAAGTAACTTCTATATTACTATTTTAATAGTATTAATATTACTAAACATTTAGCGTATAGCGATTTTAAATCTGTTCTAAGATCTAAATATTAATTATATATTAGCTATACTTTCTACTAAGGCTTTATATACGAAAAAGTTCTCTAGATACGATTATGTCTATTTAAGAGCGGTCTCTCGAAGGTAGGAGATAGTAAAGATAGACGACGCTATACTATCGCTATTAAACTTGTCTTTATTAAAGTTAAAGTAGATTTCTATTTATATTAGAAATAACTCTAACTCTTATCGTTTACTATAGTAGATGTTAGATAGCTTAACTTATATAGTTTCTAGAGCTTTAACTCTATATAGCTCTAGTATATCTAGTATACTCTTATTATTATTATCGTCTAGAGTAGTTGTATTCTAGGACGCTATAGGTATACTCTAGGTTAGTATATTAACGATACTAGTACTAGAGCTAGTAATAGAAGCGGCCTTTAGAGGTATTACGATTTAAACTTCTAAGCTTAGATACTTAAAGTATAACGATTCTTAAACTAACTAACTAAGGTAACTAAGTATCGCTAGAGTTTATTCTTATATAGAGGTTTAATCGTAGACTAGGTATTTACTTAAAGGTAAACTTATTACTTAACTATAAAGCTATTAAAGTATTTATTAGTATATAATTCTAGTAAATAGTATCTTATATAAGTGTCAAGGGTTGCACCCGTAGAGTGAGTCTTGGAGTACTCCAGCGACGTGAGCACGTGACCTCGCTTAGTAACGCAACGCATTGATCGCAACGCATTGACTTGACAGAATCCTCTAGAATGAGTAGACTAAGTATATAAGGTGGCAAGGACTCTGCTCTGGAAAGGACAATCGAATCTTCTTGTACATAGACAGCCTCTGTAGTTCAATTCAAAGTACTTGCTACAAGCCCTAACAATAAGAGCCTAGTAGATCTATATAATTTAGGTTATATAAGTAGCTTACTACTTATATACTTAAGCTTATAGAGTACTACCTCTCTTTACCTTTACTCTTTATATATAAATAAATATAAATAGAGATTATATTTATATATTACCTTTTATAATAACTAGGTCGTACTAATAGTATTAGTAATAATATAATATTAAGTTAAGTATAAAGTTTCTATCTAATAGTAGACGTACTAGTCTTATATAGAACCTTTGTTCTTACGATGCTAGCCTACTAGCCTAGTCGCTCTATCGCTACTAGACTAGTAGACCGGTCGCGCCGTCTAGTAATCCCTGTTCGTGTCACGTGATTTATAACTAATGAAATCCTTAGATCGTTTAGCTAGTCTAACCGATCCTCTAAATACTATAAGAGTATATAATAGTACTTAACCTGTTAGAACGCCGCCTAGTCTTTACTAGTTACGTGTATATATAATTCGTAATATCTAGGTTTCGTTTATAAATATAGTTATCGATTTTAATAGCTTTATTAGTTAATAGGTTTAATATATTAGAGAAATCGTCTCTAGCTAGCTTATCCTTTACGCTATTCTTAAGTCCTCGATAGAACTACTCTCTTAAAGCTTTATTATTCTAGCTTATATATATAGAGTATTATTAAAACTATAATATATACTTAGCTATATATTCTTTTTACTTTAAGACGTATAGTATATAAACTACCTTCTTCTTTATATCTATATCTTTAAATACTTAATTTATCTCGAACTTAAATCCTTTAACGTTTCTAAATAAGTCTTATATTCGTTCTATTATAGATATAGAGACTTTACTATCTATTATCTTATTAGTCTAGAAATCTTCTAGATAAGGTTCTATCTAGTTATAGGCTACCTCTTCTAGTTATATAGTAATCTAGATAACTTAATCTATCTTATAGATAAACTAACTAGTATAGAAGGTAAGGTATATAGATGTCTTTATAAGAAACTCTATAAGTTTCTCTAGAGATCTATCGAATAGCTTTAAGAGAGAGAGCTTAACTTTCTCTTAAGTAGTAATAGTTATTATAACAGTTAGTATAGCTAGAGCTACTACTAGATAGTATAGGTTTAATAAAGTAGCTAACATCGTATCAATTAACTTCTAAGCTTAGGTACAATCAGGTACTGTTAGTCAGCGTCACATTCGCTTAGAAAAACAGGGGTGGTTCACCCTACTACACCTACACAAAAAATGTAATTCCACTAAATCCTATACTAATTAAGCCCCTAAACTCTCCACGATGGTTGCTACACCAAAAACAGTCCGTAAGAAGCTTACTATTCGTCAAAAAGAGAGAATATGGACCCTCCACACAGAGGGACATAACCCAAGCGAGATTTCACGCAAAACAAGTATACCCCGCACCACCTGCTCAGGATTCATCACCCGGCAGAAGAAAAACCTCAATCCAGCCTTTATTCAAGGCCCCGGCCGTGGGTCTAAGCCAAAACTATGTGTACGAGCTGAAAGAACCCTTGTACGCATTGCCTCCACCGATACAAGGATGACTCTCAAAGCGCTGTCTACACCCTCTAAATCTGGCAAGAAGATCCACTACTACACTGTCTCCAGATACCTAAAAAGGAACGGCAAAGCTAAGAGACGTCCTCGTAAGAAGCCCTTCCTTAGCCTCATACACAAAAAGAAGCGACGAGCGCACTGCCGAGCCGAAAAAACCATGAAAAGGAACAATAGGAGGGTCTGTTAGAGTGACGAGGTTACCTTTGAAGTAGGAGAGGATCTGAATACATTTTGGGTTACCTAGGGAGTTGGGAGGGAAGAGGAATACGCAGAGAAGAATTTAAGGCTAACTTTCAAGAGTGGAAGGACAACTGTAGGTGTTTGGAGCTGTTTCTATGGAGACGAAATGGGACCCCTGTATATGCTCCTAGAAGGAGAGAATATGACAGCGAAGCGTTACCACTATGTCCTACAACACTTGTTCATTCCTTTCTACTTAAGGATGAGAAGGAAATACGACAACAAGGTAGTTATACAAGAAGATAACACTCTGTGGCATACTACGAAGATAATTACTAATTACTTAGAGAACAAGAAGGTCAACCGAATGCTCTGGCCCCCATAGTCTCCAGATCTCAACCCTATAGAGAATTTATAGAAGGTTATCAAAAGTATGATCTCTAATAGAAAGCATAGGGTCAGAAACGCACAGGATATGCGGGATGCTCTTCGACAAGTTTGGCCTCAAATTGAGCCAAAATTTCTCTTAAAACTTTGTGATTCAGTCCCAAGGCGTTAGGATGCATGCCTGAAGAACAAGGGTAGGGCAACCAAGTACTAAATAGCTATAAAATGAGCCTATTATTGTCCATTTTGAGAGTTGTTGAGTAAAGTGATGCTTCTTGATGTTCGTGGGTCAGAAATAAGTCATGTGACGTTGACCAACAGTACCTGATTATACTTAAAGTATAACGATTCTTAAACTAACTAACTAAGGTAACTAAGTATCGCTAGAGCTTATTACTTATAAAGAGGTTTAATCGCGAACTAGGTGTTTACTTAGAGGTAAACTCGTTACTTAACTATAAAGCTATTAAGGTAGTAATAATAATATAATATTAATTTAAGTATAAAGCTTCTATCTAATAGTAGATATACTAGTCTTATATAGATCCTTCGTTTATATATACTAATAGTTAAATCTTCTAGATCCTTAGATTCTAAGCTCTAATATAAGCTTCTATAAGCTCTAGTAGTTATATAACTCGATAAGCGAGTTATATATTTACTAGAATAGAGAAATCCTTAGATCGCTTAGCTAGTCTAACTAATCTCTTAATACTAGAAGAGTAAATAATAGTACTTAACCTATTAGAACGCTGTTTAGTCTTTACTAGTTATATATATATATAATTCGTAATAGTAATCTAGTATAAGTTCTTTATATTCCTTAGCTTTAAATTCTATCTTCTTAAGTTCTACTTCTTCTTATTCTACGAATTTCTTATCTACTAGAATAAGAGTATTATTAGTTTAGAGTCTTACTAAACTAAAGATACTATTAGATATCGATTTATTAGTAATAAATAAGTATAGGTTATAGACTAATAATACTATCTTTAAGAATTATAGATAGTACTTACTATATTTAGCGAACTAAAAAGCTCTCGATTTAGAGATACTATACTAGAGTTTAAGGTTCTTAATAATCTTATTAAGCTATTATAGTATATATAGATTTATAGAAGAGTTTATAAATAATTAACGATTTAACTTCTTACTAGTCTAAAGATATACTTACTTAATATTATAGATTAAGAGCCTTAATTTCTTCTTTTTATAATTACTTAAATTACTCTTATTAAGTAGATCCTTAAGTATAGTAATAGTAAGAATTAGACGTTAACTAAGATATTAAATTATAGATAATTTCGTAATAATAAATTTCTTTCTAGTATTACTCTAGACTTAAATAATTAATCTCGATTTATATAAACTATCTAGTTTAACTATATAATAGAACGTAGAATTAAATATATATATACTCTTAGAGATCTATTATTAAGAGTTATACTTATAGTATAACGGTTCTAACCGCTACTACACCTTAGGCTAACCTCTAGCTAGAACCTAGCGGATATCGTACTTCCTAAGCTCGGCTTAGTTAGCTATAGCTTAGTATAACCTCCTATATATAAGAGCTTCTAGCTCCTAGGCTTCTGTCCTTTCTTCTCTTCTCTCTTTAGCTTAGAATCCTCGTATAGATAGTTCTATAGTGTCTAACTTATACCTAGCGTAGTTATATATTTATATACGGTCTATAAGCTATATATATCGTTATATTATTCTAAGCTTACTAACACTATCTAGGAAGGCTATAGATAATCTCTCTACCTGTCTATCTAGCGTGATAGAAGAACTCTATAATCCTTAATTACCTAGCTATAGTACTTTTTAAAAAGAAGTTAAGAAGATCTAGAGACTAGTAAGTTCTAGATATAACTATATAACAAGACAAGTATTACTTAAAGTAAAATAATAAAACTATAATTACTATAATAGTATCTAAAGTACGCTCTATAAGAATAGGATAACGCTCTACTAATAATACTAATAACCTAGAGGATATAATCTAGGACAACGACGGCCTACTATAAAACGACAACTTGCTAGCGGCTTAGTTTAAGCACCAGCTAGACTCTAACTATAACAACGCCTCTAAAAGCTTAAACATATTATAAGAGTAAGTCCGAGTACTTACCTAGGACTAGTCGCGAACCTAGTAATTACTTAAACAGCTCCTTAGCCGCCTTCTACCTCTAAGTAACCCTGCCGCCGCTCTCTAGACGGCTACTCTATTACTTTAAAATATTATATAATTAACAGAATAACAAACTTCGAAATTAACAATTTTAAGCCTAAGCCTAAGTACTAGCCACAAGTACTTAGTGAAACTACTAGACCCTTAGCCCCTCTTCGATAGAACAGACTCTACGTTCCTAGGTTAGAAGATCTAGATCTAAGGAAAATTTAGAAGTAATAGAGACTACTTCTAAGACAAGGAAGACAAGATGTTTTATATCTTTAATCGTACGACAGGAGACGTCTAGAAACACCTCTAACTATAAATTAATAAAGATTCTTAGATATACTTTATTTTAGTAATAGAGATAATTAACTATCTTACTTCTATTTTTGTTAATCTAAACTAAGTAAGAGATATAAGATATAACTATAATCGTCTAATAATAAAGATTATATAAATGTTCTAGGAATTCTAAACCTAGTTCTTATATCTAGCTAGAGAAGTATAGATTCCTTAGGAATGTCTTCGCCTAGACTTATATAATCGACTTATAACTCTACTCTAAAGAGGAATAGCGCTAATACTATATATACTAGATATCTACTAGGATCTATTAGCTAGTTACTTATCGTTAGATATAGAGCTAAGACGTATTACTATAAGAGAGGACTACTAGAAGTTATACTAAGAAAGATCTACTACTCGACCTATACAACCTACTCGCTCCTCTACCTCTACTCTAAATAATATTATAGCTTCTACTCTACCTGCCTCTCGACTCCTAGAAAATACTCTAGGCCTAACTCCTTATATAACACCTCTAACTACTTCTTACGACTCTAGCGAGAAGCCTTATAAAGTAAAGCGACTAGTACTAGCGGATGTCTATACTACCTGTTATAACTACTATAGAAAAGGATACTACGCTACTACCTGTTCTAAGCTAAGAAGAATTAATCTTAAGGAAATAGACGAAGAGGAAATAGTAGACAAGAAACTCTTATATAATAAGAGAAAAGAGGAACTCTAGGCTAAGACTTCTACCTAGAGTATACTCTTAGTCTAGAAAAGATTGATTTAAGTTAATTAATAGATAGAAAGTACTTTATAGTTCTATATACTCTAGTAAATAATAGAATTATAGTTATAACCTATACCTTAATTAATACTAGAGTAAATAGCTTTACTTTTATTAATACTAC
>LKTO01001095.1:0-10175 GCA_001399465.1 Hymenoscyphus scutula | reverse complement strand
AAGTCTAGTTATAATATATAAACTTGTTAAGAGGCTATAGATACTTCTAGGTTATTAGATTTAGATTTAGATTAATTAATATAATATATTATAATTATTTAATTTTACTCTTTAGATAGTAGAGTAGAGGAAAGTATATCGCTTAGTAATATACGTCGCTTAGTAGTAAACTATATTATTAGTAATTAAAAAGATAACTAAATATTAACATCGCCTAAGCTTATACTTATAAATTTTATTATTTCGTCTATTCGAAGTATCTTAGTTTTAAGATATTTATTATCTATACCTTTTAGTATAAGCTATAAGTAAACTTAATACTCGAGTAATATTCCTCTTTTAATTATTTTTCGTTACTAATTTAAGATAATAAAATCTAGTTTTAGTAGTTATAAATCTAAAGTAATCGTATATATCTTTTCCTGTTTTTAATTATTCTATTTTATTAAAGTATTAAAATCTTCTAGCTATAGTAAACGAACTATTTCTATCTACTCTCTACTTAGAAAAATTAATACTCTAGTAAAACGATATAATTATTAGTTATTCTTTAAATAGCTAGATGAATAGATTTTAGTAACTCTAATTACTCTAAATAGTCTTCTACTAGTAATAATACTTTAAAAAGAGTTCTTCTCTACTTATATAATATATATTATAAATGAGTTCGTTTATTTACTACTAATTTATTATATAACCTTACTCTGTTCGTCTAATTAAATAAAAGCTATATTAATCTATTACTATAGAAGCGTCTCTACTTTAGTATTTACTCTTTCTATTAACCTATTAGTCTATAGGTAGAAAGCTATAGAGATCTATCTTTTAATCTATAAGAAGTTATAAACTATCTTCTATACTTGTCTAATAAATTATAGACCTCTATCGAATACTATTACTCTTAGTAGGCTATATAAACTATAGTATATTATAATAAATAAGCGAGTAAATTCTTTCGAGGATATAGTCGAGTTATAGGCCGCGAGTAGTACCTCTTTACCTAGACAGTCTATAAATACTACTATTATATCGAAGCCTTTACTTATAGGTAATAGCCTAATAAAGTTAATAGAGATTTCTTACTATTACTATTCTAGAATAGATAACAGATGTAATAACTCTTACTTATAGTCTCTCTAGACCTTATTACGTCTATAGATTCTATAATTATAGATAAACTATTTAACTATTATCTATAGGTTTAGCTAAAAGAACTCTCTTAAAACTACTACAATTGTTCTATTCTTACTAGAATAACTTATAAGAGTAGAATTATAGAGCTCCTATATAATTACTATCTATAACAGCTTATAATCTAGAACCTATAGTCTATCTCTAAACTATAAAGAGCCGCTCTTGTTAATTAAGTAGTTAGAGATAGAGACTTTAACTAGAGAAGTAAGGTCTATTAGAAATACTCTATCTCCTTAATAGACAGAGTCTATAAGACACCTAAAGTCCTTATTCTATACTTTCCCTTCCTTCTAGAGGCCTTAGAGACTAGGCTTATTTACTAATACTAGCGCTAGCTAAATAGTATTCCCTCGAATTATTCTATCTAGAATTAATTATACTATTCTATAGTTAAGGCGTTCATCTCTCTCCTCTAGAAGGTCCTAGTCTCTTCTTATTAATATATCTAGAAGGCCTCTATCTTTATCTAGGTAGTATTAGATTATTAGGTTAAACTTACTAAGGATTAACTACTAACACATTTATCTTTTAGATAGTTTATAGACTATTATAAATTATTTAAGGTTCCTATAGTCTATAAGAACTATAAACTACTCTATACTCTTTAACTCTACTTTCTATTCCTTAAGATAGCGAATAATAGCTAATAGCTCTTTATTATAAATTAGATAATTATATTCGATAGAAGTATACTTCTTAGAGAAGAAAGCTATAGACTATAAGACGCTATTCTTTACTTAAGAGAGTATACCTTCTAAGTAGTATCTAGAGAAGTCTATTTCTAGGACTATCTCGTTATCTAGATTAAACTAAGCTAGTACTAGAGCCTCTATAAAAGCTTACTTTAAACGTTCGAAGGCTCTATTCGTTTCGTCTATCTATTAAAAAGATATATCCTTCTTAATAAGTCTATAGAGAGAAGCTATAATCTATAAGAAATCCTTAATAAACTATTAGTAGAAATTCGTAAATCCTAGAAAACTAAGGACACCTTTTATACTTATTAGTACTTTCTAATCTAAAATAGTCTATATTTTTACTAGATCTATCTATAAGCTAGTCTCTACTTTAATAATAAATCTAAGATACTTTATTAATTATACCTTAAATTTACATTTATTAATATTAAGCTATAAGCTAGTATTCTAAAGCCTCTATAGTACTTTATAGATATACTTATAGTACTATTTATAGATACTATCTATAAAGACTAAGACGTCGTTAATATATACTAAGATAAAGTTATCTAAGAATTCTTAAAGTATATAATTAATATACTACTAGAAAGTACTTAGAGTATTTATAAGTCTAAAAGAGATAACAAGCTATTTAAAAAGCCTAAAGTATATTTAGAAAGTAGTTTTCTACTTATTCTCTTCCTTAATCTATATCTTATAGAAAGTAGTAATAACATCTATTTTTATAAACTACTTAGCTTTCCTAATCTAGTTAAGTATCTCTTAAATCAAGAGTAGTAGATAGTAGTTCTTACAGGTTAACTTATTTAGTACTTAGTAGTTATAATAGAACTATAGGCCCCCTTCTAGCTTCTATATAAAGAGTACTAGCGCAGCTACTAGAGAGTTACTTACTTAAATGAATTCCTTATCTAGTAGCTCTATAAGCGTTTTACGAAGTACTAATAGCTCGTCCCTTAATATATTATAGAGTAGTCTCTATAGTACTATCTCTTCTAACCTACTAGTAGTTTATAAGAGCTTAATACTATAATTAGTTCCTTCTTAATATATAGATAACTTATCTACTTCCTTTCTATTAAATACTAGATAGAATTTAGAACTAATCTAGCTAAGTAGCTTCGTTTATAGATCTATATACTTTTTCTCTACTAATGCTTTCGTAATATCTATAAGGCTTACTATAAAGACCTATAACTTATGTTTTCGGCCTATAAGAAAGTAAAAGAAAGCTGTACTCACTTACTTATAAGAATATAGGTTTCTTTCTAGTTCGCTATAAACTTCTAACCTAGAATCCTAAAAGTGTAAGTATCCTTTAGCTACGTTTAGTAATACCTGTTTCTTTCGTAACTATAATTTTCCTAGAATTATTTCGTAGCCTTTAATCCTAGAGACTATATAGGTATAAGCTTACTTCTACTAGTAGCCTCTAGTATCTATACTAAAGGAAACAATCTATAATACTATATTCTCTAAAACCTCTTCTACTAACTATAGATAACAAGGTTTAATTTATATATAAGAGAGTTAATAGTAATAGATAAAACGATCTAAAATAATTCTATAAACTAAATACTCTAAATCTACTAAGGCTTATAAAGTAGCTACTCTATTTACTAAAGCTAATATAAGAAGAGGTTTTTTATCTATATATTTCTACTTAAACTACCTCTATATATCTATTACTAATAACTCTCTTCGTCGCTTCTACCTACACTTTCTAATAGAAGCTACTAGTTTTCCGAATCTAAAGAGAGCTCTTCTTCTTCTTCTAACTCTAGCTCTATCTCCTTAACCTCTATTCTCTAGTTATAGGTTATATTTATTAGAGCTTATAGTAAGTACTTTGAATTAAACTATAGAGGCTATCTATATATAAGAAGATTCGATTATTCTTTCTAGAGTAGAGTCCTTACTACCTTATATATCTAGTCTACTTATTCTAGAGGATTCTAATATATATACTCTTAAAGGTTCTATAAAGTTAATACGTTACGATTAATCCGTTACGTTACTAAGCGAGGTCACGTGCTTACGTCGCTAGAGTTCTCTAAGACTTACTCTATAAGTATAACCCTTAATATTATTAGTTATAATAGACTATATTAGTTATAACAGGCTATATTAGTTATAACAGGCCGCCTTACTAGTATATATAAATATACTTAGATAAAATAACTAGTAGCTCTATAATAAATATAGTAACTTATTAGAGCTTATAGTAAGTACTTTAAATTAAACTATAGAGGCTATCTATATATAAGAAGAATCGATTGTTCTTTCTAGAGTAGAGTTCTTACTACCTTATATATCTAGTCTACTTATTCTAGAGGATTCTACTATATATACTCTTAAAGGTTCTATTAAGTTAATACGTTATAATTAATGTGTTACGTTACTAAGCGAGGTTATATACTCGCGTCGCTAGAGTTCTCTAAGACTTACTCTATAGATGTAACCCTTAACATTACCTCTCTCTCTACTCTTATAGGTAGGTGTCTAGAGCTACTATATACTCTAATTTAGTCGTAGGTTCCTATATTAGATTTATATAGCTAGTCTATTTAACCTTATACTTAAGACAAGTACGAGAGCCTCTCTCTAGAAGCCTCTTCCGCTACTAGCCTAAAATTCCCTCTACTTACTACTCTATAGAATTATCTACTAAGATTATAGGCGATTAAGCGTCGTCTATAACTTGACTAGGTAGCGGATCTATAGTAGCTTACTATAACAAGTCTATATTAAAGACGTTATAGATACTAGATAGAGTATCTAGCCTATATATAGATAGACTAATAACCTTAATAACTATAAATTTTATAGATTAAGCGTTAAGTTTCTTACTAGTCTTCTCTATTTATATATTCTATAAGCTTAGATAGACTTTATTCTCGACCTTATATAAGGGAGCGATATTCTATAAACGATTAGCCTAAGTTTCCTAGTTCTACTATACTCTTACTATTAACGTCTAAGCCTATTCTATAATAGCCTTAATTCTTACTACTATTACTTTACTCTTTTAAATTAGAGTCTTTATATAGACGAGTACTATTACATCTATTAAGAGGTCTATCGTCTATAACGGATAGCTATAGCTAGGTTAGAAAGAGCTTACATCTATTAATAATAAATCCCGTCTATTAAAGGTAAGCTAGACTACTAGTAGCTAGTTAGCCTAGTTATCTTATACTATATTAATCTATTATTATAGAAGCGTCTCTACTTTAGTATTTACTTATTCTATTAACCTGTTAGTTTATAGATAGAAAGCTATAGAGATCTGTCTTTTAATCTATAAGAAGTTATAAACTGTTTTCTATACTTGTCTAATAAATTATAGACCTCTATTAGATACTATTACTCTTAGTAGTCTATATAAGCTATAGTAGATAGTAATAAATAGAAGAGTAAATTCCTCTAATAATATTATTAAATTATAAGCTATAAGAAGTATCTCTTTACTTAAACGGTCTATAAATACTACTATTATATTAAAGCTCTTACTTAAAGGTAGTAGCCTAATAAAATCTATCGAGATCTCTTACTATTACTATTCTAGAATAGATAATAAACGAAGTAAGCCTTATTTATAGTCTCTCTAGACCTTAGTATATCTATAAACTCTATAGTTATAGATAAACTATTTAACTATAGTCTATAAGTTTAGCTAGAAAAACTCTCTTAAGATAACTATAATTTTTCTATTCTTACTAGAGTATTCTATAAGTATAGAATCATAGAGTTTCTATATAATTACTATCTATAGAGGCTTATAGTTAGAAACCTATAGTCTACCTCTAAACTATAAATCACCGTTCTTATCTACTAAGTAATTAGAGATAGAGACTTTAACTAGAGAAGCGAGATCTATTAGAAACACTCTATCTCCTTAGTAGATAACGTCTATAAGACGTCTAAAGTTCTTGTTCTATATGTTTCCCTTTTTCTAGAGGTTCTATAACTAGTCTATAAGGCTATATCTCTCTATTAAAACTAGTGCTAGCTATATAGTATTCCCTTAAATCATTCTATCTAGAATTAGTTATACTATTCTATAGTTAAGGCGTTTATCTCCCTCCTCTAGAAGGTTCTAGTCTATTCTTATTAATGTATCTAGAAGGCCTCTATCTTTATCTAGACGGTATTAGATTATTAGGTTAAACTTACTAAGAATTAACTACTAATATATTTGTCTTTTAGATAGTTTATAGACTATTATAAAGTATTCGAGGTTCTTATAGTCTATAAGAACTATAAACTACTCTATACTCTTTAACTCTACTTCCTATTCCTCGAGATAGCGAATAATAGCTAATAGCTCTTTATTATAAATTAGATAATTATATTTAGTAGAAGTATACTTCTTAGAGAAGAAAGCTATAGGCTATAAGACGCTATTCTTTACTTAAGAGAGTATACCTTCTAAGTAGTATCTAGAGAAGTCTATTTCTAGAACTGTCTTATTATCTAGATTAAACTAAGCTAGTACTAGAGCTTCTATAAAAGCTTACTTTAAACGTTTAAAGGCTCTATTTATTTTATCTATCTATTAGAAAGATATATCCTTCTTAACAAGTCTATAGAAAGAAGCTATAATCTATAAAAAATCCTTAATAAACCGTCGGTAGAAATTTATAAATTCTAGAAAGCTAAGGACGCCTTTTATAGTTATTAGTACTTTCTAATCTATAATAGTCTATATTTTTACTAGGTCTATCTATAAACCTTTCTCTACCTCTATAATAAATCTAAGATACTTTATTAATTATATCTTAAACTTATACTTATTAATATCGAGCTATAAGCTAGCGTTCTAAAGTCTCTATAGTATCTTATAAATATACTTATAGTACTATTCGTAGATACTATTTATAAAGACTAAAACATCGTCTATATACGCTAAGATAAACTTATCTAAGAACTTTTAGAGCGTATAATTAATATACTACTAGAAAGTACTTAGAGTATTTATAAGTCTAAAGGAGGTAATAAGCTATTTAAAAAGTCTAAAGCGAGTCTAGAAAGCTGTTTTCTACTTGTCTTCTTCTTTAATCTATATCTTATAAAACGTAGCGATAATATCTATTTTTATAAACTATTTAGCTTTTCTAATCTAGTTAAGTATTTCTTGAATTAAGAGTAATAGATAACGGTCCTTATAGACTAACTTATTTAGTACTCTATAGTTGTAATAGAACTATAGGCCTTCTTCTAGCTTCTATATAAATAGTACTAGCGCTACTACTAGAGAGTTACTTACTCGAATAAATTCTTTATCTAGTAGTTCTATAAGAGTTTTATAGAGTACTAACAGCTTATCTCTTAATATATTATAGAGCGGTCTCTAGAGAACTATTTCTTCTAACCTACTAGTAGTCTATAAGAGCTTAATATTATAATTAGTTCTCTCTTAATATACTAGTAACTTGTCTATCTCCTTTCTATTAAATATAGAGTAGAATTTAGAACTAATCTAGCTAGGTAGCTTCGATCGCGGGTTTATATACTTCTTCTCTACTAACGCTTTTATAATGTCTATAAGGCTTACTATAAAGACCTATAGCTTCTGTTTTCGACCTATAAGAAAGTGAAAAGTAGATATACTTACTAGTCTATAACTATAAGAGTTCTTTTCTAGTTCGCTATAGACTTTTAATCTAGAGTCTTAGAAGTATAAGTATTCTTTAGCTATATTAAGTAATACCTGTTCTCTTTATAACTATAACTTTCCTAGAATTATTTTACAACCTTTAATTCTAGAGACTATATAGATATAAACTTACTCTTACTAGTACTCTCTAATATCTATACTAAAGGAAACAATCTATAATACTATATTCTCTAAGACCTCTTCTACTAATTATAGATGTTAAGGTTTAATTTATATATAAGAGAGTTAATAGCGATAGATAAAAAGGTTTAAAATAATTCTATAAACTAAACACTCTAAATCTACTAAGGCTTATAAAGTAGCTACTCTATTTACTAAAGCTAATATAAGAAGAGGTTTTTTATCTATATATTCCTGCTTAAACTATCTCTAAGTGTCTATTACTAACAGCTCTCTTTGTCGCTTCTGTCTATAGTTTCTAATAGAAGCTACTAGTTTTCTAAATCTAAGGGCTCTTCTTTCTCTAACTCTAGCTCTACTTCCTTGACTTCTATCTTCTAGTTATAAGCTATATTAGTTATTACGAGCCGCTTTACTAGTTTATATAAACATGCTTAAGTAAAATAACCTATAGCTCTATAATAGATATAGCGCCTAGTATAGAAACGATTATCTTTTTCCTTCTAAGGAATCTATTTAGTACGCTAAGTACTAGTTGTTAAGACTCTTATAGGTACTAGTTCCTAATCTATACCCTCTATAGACGCTTTATAGATAACTCTATTATATGATTTTTACTAAGAGGTGTCTATAGATTATCTCTAAAAGGTCTATAGTATTCTAAGGCTTCCTTAGTTTATAGGCCGGTATATTCTAGCTTTATATACTCTTAAGCAGTTATCTGTTTCCTTAATAATAGAGTAGTAGGATTTAAAATCTAGTTAAGAAGGAACTATAATTATTACCTTAACTAGCTTATTACTTAGTATTTAGTTAAGAGATAGTTTCTTTATATCGTCGAGCTATGTTCTCTCTTCTAATTCTATAAGTAAGGCTTACTATTCTATAAAGACCTCTAAGAATAGTTTTAAGCTCTAGCGAAAGGATTCTAGCTTTTGTTATACTCTTTCCTTAGTGTAACGATTCTTAAACTAACTAACTAAGGTACTAAGTATCGCTAGAGTTTATTCTTACAAAGAGGTATAATTAAGGTCTAGGTGTTTACTCGGAGGTAAACTTGTTACTTAACTATAAAGCTGTTAAGGTATTAGTAATAATGTAATATTAAGTTAAGTATAAAGCTTCTATCTAATAGTAGACGTGCTAGTCTTATATAGAACCTTCGTTCTCGTATACTAACCGTTAGATCTTCTAGATCTTTAGATTCTAAGCTCTAATATAAGCTTCTATAAGCTCTAATAGTTATATGACTCGATAAGCGAGTTACGTGTTTATTATATAATGAAATCCTTAGATCGCTTAGCTACTCTAACTAATCCCTTAATACTATAAGAGTATATAATAGTACTTAACCTGTTAGAACGCTGCCTAGTCTTTACTAGTTATATATATATATAATTTATAATACTATCCTCTTCTTAGCTTAGCGTGTCTCTACGCTTAAGTATAACCTAAGAAATATCGTTAGAAGGCTAGAGGCTCTCTCCTTCTTTTAATATGTTCTCTAAAACGTAGAAATATAAATAATATATTCTACTTTCTAAAACTATCTAGATATATAGTTCTACTATTATACCTTATACTAACTACTAATATTACGATTAGAAATACTTTATTCTAAATAACAAGTCGTAACAGTGTAGAGAGTGTATTAGGCGAAGTGTTAAATATAATACTCTTTAGGAATTAAATAACAACCTCGAGAGTATCTACCTTAAGGAAGAGCGTCTTAAATTTAAAAGAGATATAGCTTTTAAGGTAGCTATAGCTGGTTTAGCTTATGTACGCGAGCTTGAGTAGCGCTAATAAGAACTTTAAGAGTAGGGTATTAATATAGTTCGTTGTAGACTTTATACTCTTAATAAACTAGATACTACTAAGGAAAGAGAGAAGATATAGGATAAGGAACAAGACGAAAAGAAGTAGCGAGAGGAAGTAGCTACCTAGCTAGCTACTCTTCTCTTATCTAACGCCTCTAACCCTACTCTTAACCTAGGTCTCGACCTAAACTTCTTTAAGGCTTTCTCTTCTAACTACTTATTATAGTTAGACCTAGGTTTTAAGAGTAGAACTCCTCTAGCTCTACTAAATACTAGCTGATATTCTCTTTTAGTTCCTAGGTGTTCTCTAAATATAGATAATCTAACTATTTAATTAAATACTTAATCTTACCTCTAATAAGTTTATAGTTAAGGATTTTCTTAACCTTATACTTAGTATTTAGGTTAACTAGTTAAATCTCTATAAGTAGAGCTAGTAGTACTCTCGGTAGTACTAGTTTAAGAAGTAAGATATAGAATACTAGAAAGATGTTTATTATTTTTAGTAGAGCTAATTTATAATTTAAAGGTCCTTTTACTTACTTGATTTTAAATAGTCTAATATATATATAGTCTAGTTTTCTACTTAGTCTCTTTATATTAATGTTTTTTCGCTATAAGTAGACTTTATCTCTCTCTTTTAGCGTTAGCTTCTAACTATAT
>LKTO01001094.1:0-10188 GCA_001399465.1 Hymenoscyphus scutula | reverse complement strand
GTTAATATCAGAAGTTATAAAGAAGGAATAAATAAGGAAAACTTATATTATTTCTAAATAGATATTATCTTAATAAGTTTATATTATAGAAAATACTTAATAAGGCTAATACTTATAACCTCGATTCAAGGTCACTATAAAATCTGAAATAGTCCTCGTAGCTTGCGTAGGGCCGACTATAAAGATTTTAGCGCAGCGTGCAGTGACCTCGTAAGTAATAACTAGTTAGCTTAAGTATTAGCCTTAAAGATTAAAGGCCTATATAAGGAACTTATAGAGGACTTATAGTTTATAGTAGAGTATAATATATACTACTATAATAAACGATATAGTTAGAAGCTAACGCTAAAAGAAAGAGATAAAGTCTATTTATAGCGAAAAAATATTAATATAAAGAGACTAAGTAGGAAACTAGACTATATATATATTAGACTATTTAAAATCAAGTAAGTAAAAGAACCTTTAAATTATAAACTAGCTCTACTAAAAATAATAAACATCTTTCTAGTATTCTATATCTCGCTTCTTAAACTAGTACTACTAGAAGTACTACTAGCTCTACTTATAGAGATCTAGCTAGTTAACCTAAATACTAAGTATAAAGTTAAGAGAATTCTTAACTATAGACTTATTAGAAGTAAGATTAAGTATTTAATTAAATAGTTAGACTATCTATATTTAGAGAACACTTAGGAACTAAAAGGGAATATTAGCTAGTACTCGGTAGAACTTAAGGAGTTCTATTCCTAAAACCTAAGTCTGCCTATAGCGCGTGGTTAGTAGGAAAAGCTTTAAAGAAACTAGAGTTAAGACCTAGGTTAGGAATTAGGTTGAACGTAGTAGAGGTATAGAGAGTAGCTAGCTAGGCAGTCTCTACCTCTTACTTCTCTCTCTCCTTCTATTCCTTCTATTAATTCTTTTCATCCTTCTTCTTAGCCTCTCTTGCCTCTAACTTAGCTATAGAATTCAGGCCTAAACGAATTAAGCGCTATTCTTTCTCGTCGAGTTAGTGTTATAACCTCTATAAATAGAGAACCTTAGTAGTAGCCTCCTATTAGAACTACTAGGCTTTCTCCTCTTTATCTTATAACCTTTACTATTACTAGTTGATTAAAGACTAGTCTAAAAGTAAGAGTATTTAGTTCTACAATTTAATATTATACGATTTCTTTTAATAAGTATACTTAGAGTATTTATTAGCCTTAGAAGTTATTAATAGAGCTATATACTTATAGCTAGAACGTTTATATCAAGTATAGAGTAATATCTCTTCTTCCTTACCTTTAAAGCTAGATATTAAGCCTCTATTATACTCTAGAATAGTTAAGCTAGATTCTACAGAGCTGGTTTAGTACCTTTTAATCTAGATATAGTTCTTTTAAAGCTTGATATAAGGCTATAGACTCTAACCTCTCTTATAGACCCCTCTATAGATAACAACCTCTAGGTCTCGTAGACCCTCTAAAACCTAACCGATACTCTTTCGTAGATAACTTTAGTTAAAAACTATATTACACGTCATTAAGAAAGCTCGCTAACACCTATTTTCTAGACAGTCGCTATACTAGCTAAGGGTATAGAGCTATTAGCTTATAAGATGACTTTATTATCTACTAAAGTCTATACCCTTTATAAGGCAAATAAAGTACTTAGTAAACGCTAGAGAGTAAAAAAGACTCAGGTCTGTCAAGGGGGTACACTTACTATAGAGGATACGTAGGACTTACTAGCTTAGAAGGACGTAGAGAAGTAGGTTTAACACGATAAGCGCTCTAAGAGAGGTTTTCAAAAGGAGAGGCAGCTGTCTAGAAGATAATATAGTACTTACGAGAAGTCTAGTCATAATACGTACACTTGTCAAGTAGCTATAAATACTTCTAGTTTATTAGATTCTAATTTAGATTAATTAATACTATACGTTATAGTTATTAATTCTATCTTAAAGGTAGTAGAGTAGAGAAAAGTGATCTACTCGGTGATATAATCTACTCGGTAGTAAACCACGTTAAGGTTATTAAATATAATATAATATTAAGTTAAGTATAAAGCTTCTATCTAATAGTAGACGTACTAGTCTTATATAGAACCTTCGTCTTTTATAAAACAACTAAGTCGACTAAGTCGACTAGTCGCTCTAGAGCGACTACTAATAGTAGTCGCTTCGTTATATAACTACTTCTATAAAAAATCTCTAGACCGCTTAGCTAGACTAAGTATCTCTATTTACTATAAGAGATCTAATAGTATTTAATCTATTAGAACGCCGTCTAGTCTTTACTTATTACCTAACTAGTTACGTGATTTATAATACTATTCTCTTCTTAGCTTAGTATATCTCTATACTTAAGTATAACCTAAGAAATAGACTAGTAGCCTTCTTCCTCTTCTTATTATATAACTCTTATAATTAGCTAAACGCTCTATCTATATTACTCTTAGAAAATAAATATAATTATTTAGATATAAAATAGATCTCTATTCTTAGTATATAAATACTAGTTTTAGAAATAAATATATCGCGCTCTATAATAAGAAGTTAGAACGATATAGTTATAATATAAAGCTAGAAAAAACCTATAACGTCTATAAAATAAATAAAATATCTACTATTCGCGACTAGAAGGCTATTAATACTTAAATCTAATAGCTTAAAGAGAAGGCTAATAAGGCTATAGCGAAGATTCTTTAGATTAATAAATAGAAGAACTTTCTATAACGTAGTTTATCACCGAGCGAGCTATATTACTAAGCGGGCCACTTTTCCCTACTTCTATATCTACTATCTAAGACACGCGATTTCTCTATAATAAATCATATAGATTTATACTAGCGAAGCCTAGATTATCCTAGCTATAGAAGTAGTTTAATCATCCTAAAAAATAAGTATTCGAAAAGCTACTAACCTCTATAATATACCTAGAACGACTCTTACTTATTAAATAGCTAGCCGAACCTCTTATAACGAAACTACTACTAATTATTATAAGCTAACTAAGATAGAAGAGAAAGTGATTATTCGATATATACTAGACTTAGATACACAAGGATTTACGCTCTAGCTTACTAGTATTAAAGATATAGCGAATTATATACTCGAATTATAAGAAGGGAGATATATTAGAAAGCTCTAGGCATATTAATTTATACAACGTTAACTATAATTAAAGACATGTTTTAATCGCGTTTATAACTTTTAAAGGGCCTTGTGCGAAGATCCTAAGTAAATTAGCGTATGATTTCGGTAGTCATTTCTAAGCTTAATATTAGGTTACAGACTCTAACACCTCCCCTCTATAAATGCTAACCTATAGGTCTCTTAGACTCCTCACAACCCAACCGAAGCTCTCTCGCAGACTACACTAGTCAAAAATCGTATTACACTCTATCAAGGAAGCTCGCTAACACCGATTTTTAAGACAGTAGCTGTATTAGCTAAGGGCACAGAGATATTAGCTCATGAGGTGACTTTACTATCAGCTGAAGTCCGAACCCTTTGCTAGGCAAATGAAGCCCTTAGTAAACGTCGGAGGGCTAAAAAGACTCAGATCCGTCAAGGGGGTACACTTATTGTAGAGGATGCGCAGGATGTATTAGCTCAAAAGGAGGCAGAGGAGCAGGCTCGGCGCGATAAGCGCGTTGAAGGGAGTAGGCAAAAGGAGGGGCAGCCCTCTGGGCGACGATGTAGCACTTGTGGAAAGACTAGTCATAATATACGAACTTGTCAAGAGTCTGTAGAACTAAATAACTCGTCAGATTCTAAGTAGTTTAGTTAATTGAATGTGTTGTGGTTAAGTAATTGTATGTTAAAGAGGTTTGATAGAGGAAAGTGGCCCGCTGTGACGATTCTCAAACTAACTAACTAAGGTAACTGAGTATCGCTGGGGTTTGTTCTTGCAAAGAGGTTCAATCGCGGACTGGGTGTTTACTCGGAGGTAAACTCGTCACTTAACTACAAAGCTGTCAAGGTATTAGTAACAATGTAATATTGAGTTGAGCACGAAGCTCCTATAGAATGGCAGACGTGCCGGTCTTATATAGAACCTTCGTTCCCTGTTGGAGTCCCTCGCTTAAGAGGACTACCCATGTTAGAGTCCCTCGCTTAAAGAGAGTCCTAAATATTAAGGACTCTAATAGCCCCCAAGGACTCCATCACGTAAGGACTCCATCACGTGATCCGTACTAACATAATGAGATCCCGCACTAATAGCTTAATACTATACTAGTGCTTTACTAAGGGTTTATATATAAATAGGGTTCTAACCTGTTAGGACGCTACCTAGTCTTCACTTATTACGTATCAGCATATAGTTCGTAACACTATCCCCTTCTTAGCCTAGCGTGTCCCTACGCTATCTGTTCTAATAAAACAACGACGTCGGCTTCTAACTATCTTCTCTTTAAACATGTTAGTTTCTTATAACAAACGGAAACAGCGCCTAGCTTTAGCTCTTTATATCGAGAAAGCTAATTGTCCTATAGTTACTTGTTTCTACTATTTATATTATTCCCGCTAATATTTCCTTTTCCTAGACGAATCGTTCTATTACTCTAAGTACGTTTATATAAAGAAGCCTTATAATACTTCTAGTTATTATGTTATTACTCTATAGGTTCTAACTAGAACCTATAAACCTATATATCGTTTCTTTCTTAGTCCTATATATATAAAGAAACGTTTAACAACTTCTCCTTCTACCGATCCCTTTACTTCTACTCTGTCTAACTAGTTTCCTACCTTCGAGGTATCTACTTAGGTTAACCTTTCTCTTATTAACACTTCTCTAGACTTTATTCTAGATCTAGCGTTTTTTAATACCTATCTTACTAACTCTATACTATAGATAGACCTAGGTTCTAGGAGTAGAACTCCTCTACCTCTACTAAATACTAGCTAATATTCTCTTTTAGTTTCTAAGTATTCTCTAAATATAGGTAATCTAACTATTTAATTAAATACTTAGTCTTACCTCTAATAAGTTTATAGTTAAGAATCTTCTTAACCTTATACTTAGTATTTAGGTTAACTAGCTAGATCTCTATAAGTAGAGCTAGTAGTACTCTTAGTAGTACTAGTTTAAGAGGCGAGATATAGAATACTAGAAAGATGTTTATTATTTTTAGTAGAGCTAGTTTATAATTTAAAGGTTCTTTTACTTACTTAATTTTAAACGGTCTAATATATATATAGTCTAGTTTTCTACTTAGTCTCTTTATATTAATGTTTTTCTACTATAAATAGACTTTATCTCTCTCTTTTAGCGTTAGCTTCTAACTACGTCGTTTATTATAGTAGTATATGTTATACTCTACTATAAACTATAGGTCCTCTATAAGTTCCTTATATAAGCCTTTAATCTTTAAGGCTAATACTTAAGCTAACTAGTTATTACTTATTATTTTTATTAGTCTATTATATACTAGTAATTTATATCTAAAGTTAGTGTAGAATAGTAATATAAGTATTATTTCTATAGTTAAGCTATTATATATAAACTAAGCTAAAGGTAACAGTTCTATCTAGTTGTTCTACTAGTAGTTTATATAGTAATAGAGGTATATTTCAACTACTTAATTTATATATTCGTTCCCTCTATTAGTCTAGAGGTAGAAAGCTATTAAAAGCTTCCTTTTCACATCTAATCACTCTATAAGAGCGGTCTAGAACTTCGAGGTAAAGAGCTTATCTCTGTCTAAGAGTATCTCTATTAATATTCTATATCTTAAGATTACGTCTCTTAAGTATATAAATACTAGATGTTCTACTATACTAGACTCTATATATAGTATTACTATTATATATTTAGTAAGTCTTTCTATAATAACTAGGATTAAGTTATATTTAACTTCTATTATTAGGTCTCTAGATTTTAGTAGCTTAATAATAAAATTCTAAGAGACTAATTTCTAAGGTATCTATAGAATAGAAGTAGTACTTATCTATCTATATAGTAGCTAGCGTAAAGCCTTATTCTAGATATAGATATTATACTTCTTTATTACGTCCTTAATAATTACTAGTAGATAGTCTATAAAGTAGTATTATTTAATTCGCTAAGTAGTTCTTCTTATTCCTTAATATCTATAAGTAAGTACTAAATAGTACTCGCTAATAAACTACTTTATATATTCTTTTAGAACCTATAATTTCCTATTATAGTACTAGTTCATTCCTTTATATATATTCTAGATCACGTCTAGCTATAGATCTACTATCTATATAGCTATAATTTAATAAACCGTTAGAGCTAAGTCTTTATTAGATAGTTCTTTTAATATTACTAGCCTTATATATTCTGTAGCCTCTTTATAGCCTAGTTTATAACTAAGAGCGTCTACTCTTAGATTTATTATTCCTATAACGTGTTAAATAACTATATTATAGTACGATAGAGTTTCTAACTATCTAGTAAGACGTTTACTTATAAGTTCCTTAGTAGTAGTAAAGGTTTAAAGATTAGTGTAATTAGTAAGAACTATTACCTAATGCTTTATTCCTTAGAGGTAGATTTTCTAATACTCTAAAGTAAAGACTATAGTAAGTAGTTCCTTCTTAAATATAGTATAGTTCTACTATACTAGGTCTAGCGTTCTAGAGTAGTAGGCTACAGGTATTAATTTTCTGTTTTCGTCTAGTTATAGATGTATAGTATCTATTACTATATCTAATAAGTCTATTTCTATAGTACTTAGTTTCTCTAGATTATAGCTATATAGGATTAGTTCCTTAGTAAAGTGTTTCTTTATTATCTAAAAGGCTATCTCTATAATCTTATCTTATATAAAAGGTACTTCTTTATATATAAGGTTTATTATTAGTTTTAATATTCTAGTATAGTCTACTATAAACTAATAATAGAAGTTAGTAAATCCTTAGAAATATTAAATATCTTTAACGTTTTTTAGTAATTTCTAGTTAATAATATCTCTTATCTTATCTAGATTGATTTCTATTCTTTCTAGAGAGATTATTTAGTCTAGAAACTTAGTATAAGTTACTCTAAACTTGTATTTTAATAACTTAAGTTAAGAGTTTACTATAGTAAGTCTTTTTATAACCTTATATATATACCTCTTATATTCCTCTACTTTATCTAAGTAGATTAGAATATTATCTAGGTAATAAATAACTGTTATCTCTAGAAGACCTTCTAGAATGTTATTATTCTACCTCTAGTAGATTCCTAGCGCGGTAGCTAATCTAAATAGTATTATCGTATACTTATAGAGTTCTAAGAGTAATCTAAAAGTAGTTTTCTACTTATTACCTACCTTAATTCTAATTAAGATATAAGTATTCTATTAGTCTAGTTTTATAAATATCTTAGTAGAGCTAATTCTATCTAGTAGATATTATTCTTCTAGTAGTAGATAAGTGTTCTTAATTGTTATATTATTTACATCTTAGTAGTCGACGTAGACTCGACCTATTAGGTTATCTTTTTTACTAACAACTAATATATTTAATAGAATAGGTAATTTAGATCTCTAAATATAACCTTTCTTTAAACCTTTAATAATATAGCTTTTAAAGTGTTATAGCTTAATCTAACTATAAGGCTATATTTTTTATTTCTTAAGGTTATAACTCTCTTTTAATTTAATCTTATAATTCTATAGACGATATTCTAGTAGAGCTTATAAGTTCTCTAGGTTCTTAAATAATTCTACGAATTCTCTATACTATATAGGTATTATATTATTAGCTTTCTTACTAACCTATAGAAAACCCTTAGTAAGGTGTTCTAGCGCCTTAGAAGAGGTAGCGCTAACCTTGTTCTAGCTATATAGTTAAGGCTATAATTCTTTATAGTTATATTAGCTAAAAGTTATTATTTAGACTTTCTAGTTAATATCTAGATTATGTTCTCTAATCTATAGTATACTAAGTATTACGTTCTAGCTTCTAATTACTATAATATTAAATTATATATCTAAGTAATATCCTTCGATAGTAATTTATATTAGAATAGTTTACTAGTTAATAACTTCGTTTTAATATACTATATTTATTCTATTAACTATACCTAGGTAGTATAGTTCTATTTTCTTAATAGAGACGTTTAGTCTCTTAAGAGCTAATAGAGAAAGGAAGTTATCTATTACTTCTAAGTTAATTATAACCTAGAGTTTCTATTCTCTAATTCTCGTAGTTATTATTAACTAGTAGTCTTCTAATATAGCGTAGATTTCCTGTCTAGTAATATAGACTACGAAACTACGCTCTCTCTTACTAATTTTCGCCGCTTAGAGGTTATTTCTCTAAGAGTAGAGTTTTACTTACTAGAAGTTACTTTCTAATACTTTATAGACTATTTACTATTCTATAGCTTAGCTATAGTTAGGTTTATTACTAGTAAACTATTTCTCTAATTCCTAGTCTAATATAGGTTTTAGATAGTAATATTACTATATAATTATATCTTCTAATATAACTTCTAGAGCCTAGTATTCTTCTACTTATAGTTAGATAAAAGGTTAATCTCTTTTTCTCTATAACTTAAGGGTAGACTTAAAGATATTCTCGATAGCCTATATATTTAGTTTTCCTTCTATAGTATCTAGGTTACTTTTAAGGTTTCTAAAGATAATACTTATTAGAAGGTTATTCTAAACTCGAAATCGTTCTAGCGCTTCTAGAGACTATTCTCTAGTTATATAAGGGGCCTAAAAGTCTAACTTATTTCTATTAAGGTCTATCTATTAGTTACTATATTTAAAACATCTAATAAATGTCTATATTTCTTCTACTTAAGAGTTATTATTCTAGTTATTTCCTTAACTAGATATATCTAATAATTCTAATAATAAGTCTAATAATAAGTCTACTATTTCTACTTTATATTATAGAGATAGATTATACTCTAATTTAGACTATTTCTTATAGTATTATTTAAGGATAGAGTTCTCCTTATTCTCTACTTACGTTCTATACTCTCGAGCTTCTAGCTCTTTGTTAGATAGGTTAAATCTCTTAAGTAATACTATTTCCTTTCTAGTTATAGCGTTCGCTTACTACCTTTCTAAGGAATCAGCCTTCTTACGACAGTTACTTACTCTATAGCTAGTCAGGCTATATAAGAAGTAGAGGTTCTACTCGCGTCGTCGGTTCTGTTCCTTCTAGAAGAGCTCTAGCCTTCTACTATATTATTACTTTAGCTAGAAAGGTTTTCGTATAGTAGCGTTAAGTTATATAGGATCTCTATAATCTCTTTATTAGCTACTCTTTAAGGCTCGATGTCTATAGCTACTCTTCTTTTCTAGAGTTTGTTCGTAATTATAATTATCGATTTTAATAGCTTTATTAGTTAATAGATTTAATATATTAGAGAAATCGTCTCTAGCTAGCTTATCTTTTACACTATTCTTAAGTCCTTAGTAGAACTACTCTCTTAGAGCTTTGTTATTCTAGCCTATATATATAGAGTATTATTAAAACTATAATATATACTTAGCTATAGATTCTTTTTACCTTAAGGTATATAGTATATAAACTACTTTCTTCTTTATATCTATATCCTTAAATACTTAGTTTATTTCTAACTTAAATCTCTTAACATTTCTAAATAAATCCTTTATCTAGTCTATTATAGTAGTAGAGACTTTTCTATTAGTTGTTCTATTAGCTTAGAAATCTTCTAGGTAAGGTTCTATCTAGTTATAGGCTACTTCTTCTAGTTATATAGTAATCTAGATAACTTAGTCTATCTTATAGGTAAACTAACTAGTATAGAAGAAGAGGTATATAGATACCTTTATAAGGAACTCTATAAGTTTCTTAGACGATCTATTAAATAGTTTTAGAAGAGGAATTTTAACTTCCTCTTAAGTAGTAATAGTTAGCGCTACAGTTAGTATAGGTAGAGTTACTACTAGTATATATAGGTTTAATAAAGTAGCTAATATCGTATTAATTAACTTCTAAGCTTAGATGCTTAAAGTATAACAATTCTTAAACTAACTAACTAAGGTAACTAAGTATCGCTAGAGTTTATTCTTATAAAGAGGTTTAATCGTAGACTAGATATTTACTCGAAGGTAAACTTATTACTTAACTATAAAGCTATTAAGGTATTAGTAATAATATAATATTAAGTTAAGTATAAAGCTTCTATAGAATAGTAGACGTACTTAGGGTTAGGGTTAGGGTTAGGGTTAGGGTTAGGGTTAGGGTTAGGGTTAGGGTTAGGG
>LKTO01001093.1:0-10243 GCA_001399465.1 Hymenoscyphus scutula | reverse complement strand
GACATTAGATTCGATTCTCAACACTAGAACAACAGGCCTTCACGGCAACACTAGAACTCAAGGGCCTTCACGGCAACACTAGAACACAAGGGCCTTCACGGCAACACTGGAATACAAGGGCCTTCACAGCAACACTAGAACACAAGGGCCATTTACAGCAACACTAGAACTCAAGGGCCATTTACAGCAACACTAGAACTCACAGGCCTTTACAGTAACACTAGAACTCACGAGCCTTTACGGCAACACTAGAACTCACGGGCCATTTAACGGCATTTACAGAAGTCATAGATAATGGGAGAACCACAGGAAGGCAGTATACTAAATGAGCTACCTACCTAGTTCTTATAGTATGTTCAAGAGCAGCAAAGTCAGTCATCAACTGCTCAAGAGAACGAAAGACTACAGTTTACAAACGAGGAAGCTTGTGTACAGTTGGTCTATAACGATAACAAACCTGGAAAATCACTTCCTCTACTACTAGAATTCTACAGAGAATCAGACAAGCTAGAAGCTTGGTTATAACAGGCACGAGCTAAAATTAAAGTTAACTATTATAGATATATAGAATATGTTAAGTTTTAGGCACTTAACAGATCGTTACAGGGCAGGGCGCTTCGTAGGATGGAAGCATAGGTACAAGAACAAGACAAGCTAGAACTAGCTAATGGTAACAACTTCCTAGACTGTATAGAGTTTATATTCAGAGACCCGTAAGCTAAGGAAAGGGTATAACAAAAGCTAGAATCCTTCTGCTAGAGCTTAAAACTATTCTTAGAGGTCTTTATAGAATAGTAAGCCTTACTTATAGAATCAGGAGAGAGATTATAGCTCGACGATACAAAGAAACTGTTCCTTAACCGAATACTAAGTAATGAGCTAGTTAAGGTAATGATTATAGTTTCTTCTTAACTAGATTTTAAATCCTACTACTCTATTATTAAGGAAACAGATAACCGCTTAAGAGTATATAAAGCTAGAACATACTAGCCTATAAACTAAGGAAACCCTAGAATACTATAGACCTTTTAGAAGCTATCTATAGACACTCTTTAGTAAAAACTATATAATAGAGTTATCTATAAAGCGTCTATAGAGGGTATAGATTAGGAACTAGCATCTATAAGAGTCTTAACAACTAGTACTTAGCGTACTAAATAGGTGCCTTAGGAAGAAAAAGATAATCGTCTTTATACTAGTCGCTGTATCTGTTACGAGGCTACCGGTTATTTTACTTAAGCATGTCTATATAAACTAGTAAGGCAGCCTATAATAACGAATATAGCTTGTAAACAGAGGATAGAGGTTAAGGAGGTAGTACTAGAATTAGAAGAAGAGAAAGAGACTTCCTTAGACTTAAAAAACTAGAGGCTTCTATTAGAAAGCACTAGTAGAAGTAACAAAGAGAGTTATTAATAATAGATATATAGAGATAGTTTAAGAAGGAATATATAGATAAAAAACTACTTCTTATATTAGCTTTAGTAAATAGAGTAGCTACTTTACAAGCCTTAGTAGATTTAGAGTATTTAGTTTATAGAATTGTTTTAGACTGCTTTATCTAACGCTACTAGCTCTCTTACGTATAAATTAAACTAAGATATTTACAGTCAGTAGAAGGAATCTTAGAGGATGTAGTATCGCGAGCTGTATCCTTTAGCATAGATATTAGAGAGCACTAGTAGAAGTAAGTCTATGCTTATGTTGTTCTAAGAATTAAGGGTTATAAAATAATTCTAGGAAAATCATAGCTAAGGAAAGAGTAAGTATTACTTAACGCTAAAAGAGAATGCTTACGCTTTTAGGATTCTAGGTTAGAAGTTTATAGTAAACTAGAAAAGAACCTGTATTCTCACAAGTAAGTAAGTATAGCTTCCTTTTACTTTCTTATAGGCCGAAAATATAAGCTACAGGTCTTTATAGTAAGCCTTACAAACATTACAAAAGCATTAGTAGAGAAAAAGTATATAGACCCGCGAGTAAAGCTGCCTAGCTAGATTAGTTCTAAATTCTACCTAGTATTTAATAGAAAGGAAGTAGATAAGTTACCTATATATCAAGAAGGAACTAATCATAGTATTAAGCTTTTATAGACCGCTAGCAGGTTAGAAGAGACAGTACTATAGAGACTACTCTATAATATATTAAGGGACAAGCTATTAGTACTCTATAAAACGCTTATAGAGCTACTAGATAAGGAATTCATTTAAGTAAGTAACTCTCTAGCAGCCGCGCTAGTACTCTTTGTATAGAAGCTAGAGAGAGGCCTACGGTTCTATTATAACTACCGAGTACTAAATAAGTTAACCTACAAGAACTACTATCTACTACTCTTGATTTAAGAGACACTTAACTAGATTAGAAAAGCTAAGTAGTTTATAAAAATAGATGTTATTACTACTTTTTATAAAATATAGATTAAGAAAGGAGATAAGTAGAAAACTACTTTCTAGACACGCTTTAGGCTTTTTAAATAGCTTATTACCTCTTTTAGACTTATAAATACTTTAAGTACTTTCTAACGATATATTAACTATACGCTTTAAGAGTTCTTAGACGACTTTGTCTTAGTATATATTAACGACGTCTTAGTCTTTATAGATAGCACCTATAAATAGTATCGTAAGTATATCTATAAAGTACTACGAAGGCTTTAGAATACTAGGCTACAGCTTAATATTAATAAGTACAAATTTAAGGTATAGTTAATAAAGTACCTTAGATTTATAATTAAAGTAGAGTAAGGTTTATAAATAGATCTAGCTAAAGTATAGGCTATTATAGATTAGAAAGTACTAATAACTATTAAAGGCGTCCTTAGCTTTCTAGGATTTATAAATTTCTACCGACAGTTTATTAAGGATTTTTCATAGATTATAGCTCCTCTCTATAGACTTGTTAAGAAGGATATATCTTTCTAATAGATAGATAAAACGAATAGAGCCTTCGAACGTTTAAAGTAAGCTTTTATAGAGGCTCTAGTACTAGCTTAGTTTAACCTAGATAACAAGACAGTCCTAGAAATAGACTTCTCTAGATACTACTTAGGAGGTATACTCTCTTAAGTAAAGAACAGCATCTTACAGCCTATAGCTTTCTTCTCTAAGAAGTATACTCCTGCTGAATACAATTATCTAATTTATAATAAGAAGCTATTAGCTATTATTTGCTGTCTTAAGGAATAGAAAGTAGAATTAAAGAGTGTAGAGTAGTTTATAGTCCTTATAGACTATAAGAACCTTAAATACTTTATAACAGTCTATAAACTGTCTAAAAGATAAATACGTTAGTAGTTAATCCTTAGTAAGTTTAACCTAATAATCTAATACCGCCTAGGCAAGAATAGAGGCCTCCTAGATGTATTAATAAGGAGGGACTAGAACCTTCTAGAGGAGAGAGATAAACGCCTTAATTATAGGATAGTATAACTGATTCTAAATAGAATGATTCGAGGGAATACTATTCGGTTAGCGCTAGTATTAGTAAATAAGCCTAGTCTCTAAGGCCTCTAGAAGGAAGGAAAAGCATAGGACAAGGACTTTAAGCGTATTATAGAATCTATTCGTTAAGAGTATAGAGTATTCCTAATAGACCTTGCCTCCCCTGTTAAAGTCTTAGTCTCTAACTACTTAATAGACGAAAGTAGCGAGTTATAGTTTAGGGGTAGACTTTAGGTCCCTGATTATAAGCTACTATAGACAGCTATTATATAGGAACTCTATAACTCTATACTTATAGGCCACTCTAGCAAGAATAGAACAATCGTAGTAGTTTTAAGAGAATTCTTCTAGCTAAACTTACAGACTACTATTAAGTAGTTTATCTATAATTATAGAATTTACAGATGTACTAAGGTCTAGAGAGACTATAAATAAGGCTTACTTCGTCTGTTACCTATTCTAGAATAGTAATAGTAGGAGATCTCGGTAGATTTTATTAGGCTACTACCTTTAAGCAAGGGCTTTAATATAATAGTAGTGTTTATAGACTGTCTAAGTAAAGGAGTACTTCTTACAGCTTATAATTTAACAATATTATTAGAGGAATTTACTCGCCTATTTATTACAACCTACTATAGCTTACATAGACTACTAAGAGCAATTATATCTGATAGGGGTCTACAATTTATTAGATAAGTATAGAAAACAGTCTATAACCTCTTATAGATTAAAAGACAGATCTCTACAGCTTTCTATCTATAAACTAACAGGTCAACAGAACAGGTAAATACTAAAGTAGAGACGCTCCTATAGCAATAGATTAATATAGTATAAGATAACTAGGCTAACTAGCTACTAGTAGTCCAGCTTGCCTTTAACAGACGAGATTCATCATCAACAGGTGTAAGCCCTTTCTAACTTAGCCACGGCTATCTGTTACAGACGATAGACCCCTTGACAGATGTAATAGCACCTGCCTACGTAAAGACTCTAATCTAAAAGGGTGAAGCAATAGTAGCAAGGATCAAGGCTATCACAGAATAGGCTCAGACGTTAATAGCAAGGACACAGCAGGACTAGGAGACTTAAGCCAATCGTTTACGGAATGTCGCCCCCTCATATAAGGTCGGGGACAAAGTCTATCTAAGCTTGCGGAATATACGGACAGAAAAGGCTAGTAAGAAACTTGACGCTCGATCTGTAAAATTTACAGTTATTAAGGTTATTAGCCTATCCGCGTACAGGCTAGATACCCCACCTGGTATTCACAACGTCTTTAATATAGACTTGTTACGGCCAGCCGCTACGGATCCACTACCTAGTTAAATTACAGACGACGCTCAACCGCCTGTAATCTTAGTAGATGATTCTACAGAGTGGCAAATAGAGGGAATTTTAGGCCAGCGGCGGAAGAGGCTCCCAGGGAGAGGCTCTCGCACTCGTCTCGAGTATAAGGTTAAATGGACTAGCTATGCAAATCTAACATAGGAACCTGCTACTAAATTAAAGGACACAGTAGCCCTAGACACCTACCTACAAGAGCAGGGAGGGGGGTAATGTCAAGGGTTGCACCTGTAGAGTGAGTCTTGGAGTACTCCAGCGACGTGAGCACGTGACCTCGCTTAGTAACGCAACGCATTGATCGCAACGCATTGACTTGACAGAATCCTCTAGAATGAGTAGACTAAGTATATAAGGTGGCAAGGACTCTGCTCTAGAAAGGACAATCGAATCTTCTCGTACATAGACAGCCTCTGTAGTTCAATTCAAAGTACTTGCTACAAGCCCTGATATAAATCTACTATAAACTATTATGTAAAGTTTTATACTAAGCACGGGATTGTATTAATAGCTTATCTCTCTACTTCACCCGATATGAATCCTATAGAGAAGTGCTAGTAGTAGATAAAACAGGCCCTCTATAGACGTTAATACTAACCTATAAACGAGGAGGAGATATGCTAAGCCGTGATAGAGGAATAGGAAAAGATACTATAGGATTAGATAAATAAGTTGATATTAAAGTAGGAACATTAGGTTACTATACTCGTAAAGCGCTATAGGTAGTCTACTTCTAATTAAATTAAATAGTATTTAGAATTCTAATGATTTAAGTAATAAATGCTCTATAGCGTATAGATGTCACGAACCACGTGCTAACACGTGATAAGTGAAGACCAGGCAGCGTCCTGACAGGTTAGAACACTATTTGTATATAAACCCTTGGTAAAGCACTAGTACGGCATTAAGCCATTAGTGCAGGATCTCATTATGTTAGTACAGATCACGTGATAGAGTCCTCACGTGATGGAGTCCTTGGGGGCCATTGGAGTCCTCAATATTTGGGACTCCCTTTAAGCGAGGGACTCCAACATGGGTAGTCCTCTTAAGCGAGGGACTCTAGCGGGGAACGAAGGTTCTATATAAGACTGGCACGTCTGCCTTTAGATAGGAGCTTCGTACTTAACTTAATATTACATTGTTATTACTACCTTGACAGCTTTGTAGTTAAGTGACGAGTTTACCTCCGAGTAAACACCCAGCCCTTGATTATACCCCTTTACAAGACTAAAACCTAGCGATACTCAGTACCTTAGTTAGTTAGTTTGAGAATCGTCATACTTTGAGCACTCGAGCTTAGAAGTCAATCAACACGATGTTAGCTACTTCATCGAACCTACGTACACTAGTAGTAACCCTACCTATACCAACCGTGGCGCTAACTATTACTACTTAAGAGGAAGTTAAAATTCCTCTTCTGAAACCATTTAATAGATCACCTGAGAAACTCGCGGAGTTCCTTATAAAGGTATCTATATACCTCTTCTTCTATACTAGTTAGTTCACCTATAAGACAGACTAAGTTATCTAGATTACTACATGACTAGAAGGAGTAGCCTATAACTAGATAGAACCTCACCTAGAAGATTTCTAGGCTAATAGAATAATTAATAGAAAGGTCTCTACCTCTATAATAGACTAGATAAAGGATTTGTTTAGGAATATTAAAGGATTTAAGTTAGGAATAAACTAAGTATTTAAGGATATAGACATAAAGAAGAAAGTAGTTTATATACTATATGCCTTAAAGTAACAGAGATTAGTAGCTAAGTATACGTCGTAGTTTTAATAATACTCTACATATATAGGCTAGAACGACGAAGCCCTAAGAGAGTAGTTCTACCGAGGACTTAAGGATAGTATAAAGGATGAGCTAGCTAGAGACAATTTCTCTAACACGTTAAATCTATTAACTAATAAGGCTATTAAAATTGATAATTATAATTACGAACGAATACTAGAAAAGAAGAGTAGCTATAGACATCGAGCCTTAAAGAGTAGCTAACGAAGAGATTATAGAGATCCTATATAACTCGACGCTACTATACGAAAACCCTTCTAGCTAAAGTAATAATATAGTAGAAGGCTAGAGCTCTTCTAAAAAGAACGAAACTAACGACGCGAGTAGAACCTCTGTTTTTTATATAGCCTAACTAGCTATAGAGTAAGTAACTGTTATAAGAAGGCTGATTCCTTAGGAAAGAAACAAGTATTTACTATAACTAGAAAGGAAATAGTATTACTTAAGAAATTTAACCTATCTAACGAAGAGCTAGAAGCTTGTAGGTATAGAACGTAAGTAGAGGATAAGGAGAACTCTATTCTAGAACAATACTATAAGGGACGTTTAGAATTAGAGTATGATCTACTATTATAATAAGAAGAAGTAATAGTAGAGTTATTATTAGTTTCCTCTCTAGAATTAACGAACTTGTCTAGTTAAGGAAATGACTAGGACAACGACCCTTAAGTAGAAGAAACATAGGCATTTATAGGAAGCTTCGACCGCGGTAACTAATAGGTAGACCTAGATAGAAACAAGTTAGACTTCTAGGCCTCTTACGTAACTAGAGGACAGGCTCTAGAAGTACTAGAACGATTTCAAGTTTAGGACAACCTCCTGATAAGTATTATCTTTAGGAATCTTAAAAGTAACCTAGATACTATAGAAGGAAAGCCGAACGTATAGACTATCGAGGACGCCTTTGAATCTATACTTAAGTTATAGAGAGTAAGGGATTAACCTTTTACCTAACTATAAGTAGAAGAACGCTAGGCTCTAGAAGTTATATTAGGAGATATAATTATATAGTAGCGTTACTACCTAGAACCTACCTTAGACTAGAAATTAGAGAAATAGTTCACTAGTAATAAACCTGACTATAGCTGAATAATAGAGTAGTAAATAGTCTATAGAATAGTAGAGAGCGACTTCTAGTAAGTAATACTCTACCTCTAGAGGGATGACTCTTAAAGAAGAGAAATTAGTAGAAGAGAGCGTAGTTTCGTAGTCTATATAAATAGACGGGAAATCTACGCTACGTTAGAAGAACACTAGTTTACGTTAACTATAAAAATTAGAGGATAGGAACTCTAAGTTATAATTAACTTAGGAGCGACAGGTAACTTCCTCTCTCTATTAGTACTTAAGAGGCTAAACGTCTCTGTTAAAAAGACAGGACTATACTACCTAGGCATAGTTAATAGAATAGACATAGTATACTAATATAGAGTTATTAATTAGTAAACTATTCTAACGTAAGTTACTATTAAAGGATACTGCTTAGATATACAATTTAACATTATAGCGATTAGTAGCTATAATATAATACTTAGTATACTATAGATTAGCGAACATAATCTAGATATCGACTAGAAAGCCTGAACAATGACTTTTAGCTAATGTAACTACGAAGAATTGTAGCCTTAACTATATAGCTAGAACAAGGTTAGTGCTACCTCTTCTAAGGCGCTAGAATACCTTGCCGAGGGTCCTCTATAGGTTAGTAAGAAAGCTAATAACATTATACCTGTGTAGTATAGAGAATTCGCGGAATTGTTTAAGAACCTAGAGAACTTACGAGCTCTACTAGAACATCGTTTATAGGATTATAAGATTAAATTAAAAGAGGGTCATAACCTTAAGAAATAAAAAATATAGCCTTATAGTTAGATCAAGCTATAACGCTTTAAGAGCTATGTCGTCGAAGGTTTAAAGAAAGGTTATATTCAGAGATCTAAATCACCTGTTCTATTAAACATGTTAGTTATTAGTAAGAAGGACAACCTAACGAGTCGAGTTTACGTCGACTACTAAGATGTAAACAATATAACGATTAAGGACGCTTACCCGCTACTCGAAGGGTAATATCTACTAGACAGAATTAGCTCTACTAAGATATTTATAAAACTCGACCAACGGAACGCTTATGCCTTGATTAGGATTAAGGTAGGCAACAAGTGGAAAACTGCTTTTAGATTACTCTTAGGACTCTACAAGTACACGGTAATACTATTTAGATTAGCTACTACGCTAGCAACCTGCCAGAGGCAGAATAACAACATTCTAGAAGGTCTTCTAGGGGTTATAGTTATTTATTACCTAGATAACATTCTAATCTACTTAGATAAAGTAGAGGAACATAAGGGTTATATACGTAAGGTTATAAAAAGACTTACTATAGTAAACTCTTGTCTTAAGTTATTAAAATATAAGTTTAGAGTAACTTATACTAAGTTCCTAGACTAGATAATATTACTAGGACAAATAGAAATTAACCTAGACAAAATAAGAGACGTTATTAACTAGGAATTACTAAAAAACGTTAAAGATATTTAACGCTTCTAGAGATTCGCTAACTTCTACTATTAGTTTATAGTAAACTACGCTAGAATATTAAAACTAATAATAAACCTTATATATAAAGGAGTGCCTTTTATATAGAACGAGATCGTAGAGACAGCCTTTTAGATAATAAAGAAACGCTTTACTAAGGAACTAATCCTATATAGCTATGATCTAGAGAAACTAAGTACTATAGAAACAGACTCTTCAGGTATAGTAATAGGCGCTGTACACCTGTAGCTAGACGAAAACAGGAAATTAATACCTGTAGCCTACTACTCTAGAACGCTAGACCTAGTATAGTAGAACTATACTATATTTAAGAAGAAACTACTTACTATAGTCTTTACCTTAGAGTATTAGAAAATCTACCTCTAAGGAACTAAGTATTAAGTAACAGTTCTTACTAATCACGCTAATCTTCGAACCTTTACTACTACTAAGAAACTTATAAGTAAGCACCTTACTAGATAGTTAGAGACTCTATCGTACTATAATATCGTCATCTAATACGTTATAGAAACAACTAATCTAAGAGTAGATACTCTTAGTTATAAACCAGGCTATAAAGAAGCTAGAGAATATATAAGGCTAGTAATATTAAAAGAGCTATCTAATAGAGACCTAGCTTCGACAGTTTATTAAATTATAGCTATATAGATAGTAGATCTATAGCTAGATATAATCTAGAATATATACGAAGGAAAGAACTAGTACTATAATAGGAAATTAGTAGTTCTAAAAGAATATATAAAGTAGTTTATTAGCGAGTACTATTTAGTACCTACTTATAGATATTAAGGAATAAGAAGGACTACTTAGTAGATTAAATAATACTACTTTATAGACTATCTACTAGCGATTATTAAGGACGTAATAAAGGAGTATAATACCTATACCTAGAATAAGGCTTCACGCTAGCTACTATATAGATAGATAAGTACTACTTCTATTCCTTAGACACCTTAGAAATTAGTCTTCTAGGATTTTATTATTAAACTACCGAAATCTAGAGACCTAATAACAGAAGTTAAATATAACTTAATCCTAGTTATTATAGAAAGACTTACTAAATATATAATACTAATACTATATATAGAGTCTAGTATAGTAGAAC
>LKTO01001092.1:0-10276 GCA_001399465.1 Hymenoscyphus scutula | reverse complement strand
CCTCACCACCTCGCCACCTCACAACCTCGATACCTCTCCCTACAACTATATTACTAGCATCCCGAGCGATCACACTAGATACTCGCTACTGGAGCACCCTTCGTCCCTGTCGCTCGACGAGCGCGCAGGATTACGTGTATGCAGAAGAATACCCAACCCCCCCAACCCCCCTGGTCTATAAATTCTCTTCGTCCATAAATCCCCTCCTCATAGTAGGTACCAACCACACTTCAAATCCCCACTTCATAGTACCCCAATCCCAATCCCAATTCCCTGTCATGTCACACTTCCCTACCATACCATCCATCCATCCATCTATCAACCATAAACCTCTCAACCTCCAAAAACAAATTTCCCAACTAAAAAAAAAAAAGACCGTTCAATTCCATACCATACCATAACAAAAGGAACAAAAAAAAAAAAACCCCCCCATAAGCAACAAAGAAAACCACAAGAATCAAGAAAAAAC
Organism: Hymenoscyphus scutula; assembly: GCA_001399465.1. NCBI lineage: Eukaryota > Fungi > Ascomycota > Leotiomycetes > Helotiales > Helotiaceae > Hymenoscyphus > Hymenoscyphus scutula. The sequence continues at coordinate 9,807 of LKTO01001092.1, read as the reverse complement.
CACAAGAATCAGATAACTAACTACGCTCTAATTCAACCTATCTAACCAAAACATCTCCCATCTCCTCAAAATCTCTTAAAAATCTTAAAAATATACCCAGAAAACCTCCACTAACTAACTAAAAAAAATATCCCATCTACAACTATTACCAACTCACTATCATCAACCTCACTCCTCTTCTGAACATTGATACATACCCAGTTTTTAAAATATCATCCGAGGTCGTACAAAGTGTGGCTTACCTGTATAGAGGAGGTTAAGAGAACTTTTCACATGAATTGAACAATACATTATCAATAACGAATACAACGAGGAACGCAATGCTATACATGAAAAGAAAGAAAAAACCCCGACACCCTACCACTCCACTCCATCCCATCCCATACCATGAAACAAATATCAATAAAACCACACCTCCTCAAAAAAGAGAAGAAAAAACCCAACCCTGCTCAGCATTCCCATCACAAACCCTCACTCATTCTTCCCTAAACACCATCATAAAAATCATAATACCTTCCCGCAGAGAAGGAAAAAAAGGTAAAACCCCCCCAATCCTAAGCAACCTGCGACCTCGTCGTCTCAACCTCACTCGGAGCATAACTTCCCGGTGGTACCCCAGTAGTGACCGACGTCCCACTACTAATCCGACTACCATCCGCCCCGTTTCCCGCCTCGCCATGATGCAAATCCTCACCCACCTCCGACTCCGGGACAGGTTGGTGGTGCGGTAAGAGGTTGTTATGAAGATGCGCGTTGGAACTCACGTCCTCCAACTCGGGTTGCCAGTCCTTGAGGTCATCTTCCGCGTCGTTGAGGATTTGTCGCGCTTGATTCGTGTGTTCGTAGGCGCCGCGGATGTCGCCTGGGATGACGGGTGTGTCGTCGAGGAGGTTGAGGAGACGACGACCGTGTCGGGCCAGGATGATTTGTTTCTCGGCTCGTTCGATGGTTGCTGCGAATTCAGCGGCGTATGCTTCTTTCATTTTCTGCCGGGTCTGAAAAAAACAACCATTAGTAAATCCACCCAGAAGGTCGAGCAAGAGAATATAAATATAAAAAAACTCACAATATTCGTCAACTGCGCTTCAGCAACCAAGTTCTCCGCCTCAGCACGAACAAGTTCCTGCTCCAACGTAACCAACTTCGCACTCTCCGGCTCCTTCGCCTTCAGCTTCGCAATCTCATCCATCAACTTCGCCTTATGATCTCGACTCGGCTGCACACTCTTCTCCGTATTGCGAATCGCCTTCAAGATAGCCCGACTATCATCCAAATTATGCGCGTACAAATCCTCCTGCTCGCCCAGCTCCGAGAGCAAGACGCCAATCTTATCCGACACATCGCTAATCGCATCATCCGTCGTCGCCTCGCCCCAATCCGAGAGCTGCGTTGCGATGGAGAGCCGTTCTTTCCCGGCGTTTTCGTAGCAGTTGATTAGGTGGTTCTCGGATTTGATTAGTTTGTACAGTTTCTTGCTTAATTCGGGTTGGACGGTTCCGCGGAGGGAGCTCAGGGAGAAACCATGGCGGGCGGGCGTGGTGGGCTCGCTTTTGTTCTTGTTGGAGCGGATGGAGAGGGCGCGATTCCTGGATTTTCGTAGACTGGTTAGTAGGTGGTGTGGAGATGTGGTTTGGAAGTGGGGGAGGATGCTTGCAGATGGCTTAATACTGGCTTGCTGCCTTTATCATATTTCTTCTTGGAATTGCTGCGTCGCATGGTGGAAGGGAAGATAAACAGCGATGGTGGATAAAAGTGAGACTTACATGATGATTTTTTTCCGGGAGAAGTATATCTGGGAAGATCGGGTGGAAGGTTTCTGATGTTTTGGTTAGTTCTTTCCCAAGAGGATATGTGAGGTCAAATGGACGTCGCGACTTCCTCATCTCGACCCCGCGATTTGTCGCAGAGAGTGACGTCACTAGCGGTGAGCTCAACGTACCTTGTAGATATTCGTGAGTTCTCTTGGTGTCGTGTCCTGGTGGGTTTGTATGAAGATTAAAAGCAGTGATATTATCTGGGATCAGGTCTCCAATGTTTATTTTTTTGTATCCAGGATGATGGATGTTTGATGCTTTTATCCTTTGTGACCGAATAGACTCTACGTCATCGCCTGATATTCAACGCGAAAAGGGGTCCATCTCGAAAGGTGGTACCGAGTAATGGTACCTGTGTATTGGTCCCTTTGGGAAACCAATAGTCTCCTGATAATGTTCAATTTCTTAAATTCCACGCGCAATGAGATCTAGCTTATCGTCAGATCTTTGAGTTGCAGGCTTTCCGAAACTTCTGGTCACTGTACTGCCAGCCAGCACTCTTCCTCACAATCAACCACTGGGAACAAAACAAAAATCGCGAGAAAAAATATAAAACTCAATTAATCGTAATTAAAGCATACTGCTAGACCCCCATATCTTCCCAACCCCAACCAAAACCAATAAAACGCCATCCCTCATCCCATCTTAACATCGTAAATAGTATCCTGCATCCCGCGGCTAGATTGCTCTACCGCTACCCCCCCATATCCCAGCTTTTCAATGCGATGAACTCCTTATCCGATTCCCACACATGACTACAATTTCCTCCAACTACCGGTAGGATCTCGTGCTTCTCCTTTGCTCCACCACGACTGGGACGCTTCGTCGATAGCTGCTCTGGCTCACTCGGGGTGAAGGATAATAGCCCGTGCTGGTAGGTCTGGTGGTTCTCGTGACAGAGGTGTAAGAGGCTCGGCCATGACTTCCGTGACTGCCATGGTGGTGATGAGAGTGGTGGGAATGTCTTGAGACGGGACGAGGAGCAACGACGACTTCCTCGACATAGTGATGTCTTCGTTTTGGGGAAGAGAAGAGACACATGGTGATTTGTGCTTGGGGTGATTGTTGAATTATGTGATTTGAGGTTTTGTGAGGAGAGAGATCTGATGGAGAGAGCAGGTTTTCTCGAGGATTGGTGAGATGATGGATAGATAGACGAAAACACAACTCAAAGGGGGAAATCTAGATTTATATACCTAGAAAAATTCACTGCCCATCCCCCAAAAATATTCCAAGCAAACTGGACAGGCTCAAGGGTGCCAGGAAAAAACAGGTATGTTGGAGATGCGGATATGCCCTTGGATCAACCCCCTGCAAACCGCCTAACCCAGCAAATGGATTTCTTTTCCAACCCTCCTCAAGCCCTCCACATCCGCCCCAACCCCCGACTGGCAATATTCCCCGGTCACACAAGGCGCTGCTCTTCAAGACGAGGCGATGCGATAAGGACCATACAAAATACACGACGAGGCTGTCCAGTCGCGCAGTCGCGATACCGAAAGCGCAAGCGCAGAAACGAGCTGGAGGCAGCATGTGGAGGCTGAGTCGCACCAGAATCCCCAACAGAGCCTCAAGTTGGGTTGGTAGCATGCTGCATCTTCCCATTACTCCTCACCGAAGGTGAGTAATTCATGAATATAACTCTTGTTATCAAGCCAACAAAAGCCAACACAAGATGACACAAGATTAATACTCGCTGCCTAGTAAGAAATATTTCTTCAGCTGACACTTGCCCAGCTTATTTCTTACCAAAGACTCAGCAGTGGCAAGAATGAGTACTAGCACTCTATATTCAAGGACTCAGAGACATGTACATGTTCCATGCGGATACTTCCGACGGCAGTCTTGGGGTTCTGGTGCCGACCTGTGGGGATGAATCATACGCAAGGTATGCAACGGCGTCTTGGAGTGGTCTTGGAATAAGAGTGGAATGTTCTGTGAGAGAAGCAGGGTTGTGTACCTGGTATGGTGTTGTTCAAGAGGAGGAATTATTTCGAGACTTGGGTGTGGGTTCCTTCCTCTGCGGGTTGACGTAGGGCGGGGCTGAATTTTGACGCTCACGTGCTCCTACAGAATCTTAGACGGGGTTCTCTTTTAGAAGTAGGTCCGACTTTTTGAATGGGAAATTATGTCTTTGTATTAGGTTCGTCTTTGTAAGATGTTAGATTTCATTCATCAGGACTGTAGTTCATCACGTGTAGTCTTTGTAAATTCACCTTTTCCAGGTTATCTTAGAACTTATAAAGATTAGTTTTTAACTAAATAATAGCTTCTAAGCTTACTTAGTAAGTAGTAGTATACTTGATATTTAATATATAGCTTTTCTTTACCGCTTCTCTCTATATCTTCTTCGATTTTATATTTAACTATTTTACTTACTACTTCTCTATAACTAATCTTAACTACTCTATAACTAATCTTAACTACTCTATAGTATACTAAGAAATAATTAGTTATTAATTATTTAATGACTTAAACTTTAAGAAATACCTTTTTATAATATAGAAGTCTTAACTATAATATAATATCGATTAGTCTCTTACTTTATTCTTTAATTATTTTTTATTATCTCTTCTATTTCGCGTCTATTTCTCGATTATTAGAAATATAGAGGGAAATACTAGATTAAAATCTTAATTATATTTCTAGTCTAGATATCTTAGAAAAGACTAAAGTATTTAGAAAAGAGAAAAATAAAAGATAATTTAGTAAATTGTTAATATATTTAAATCGAGGTTTAAAATAAAAGAGAGAAATAAAAAGTATATAGAAGATATAAGATTAAGAACAAGTATACTTACTAGTAATAACTAATCCTAGAATTAACTAGTAACTAAGGTATTATAAATCTATATCTAAAGCTATATAGGTCTTGAAGAGCTATATTTCGTTCTTATTACTTATTCTCTTCTAGAGAATAGAAGAATAACAGTAATAATTATATATATATTACGTGTTTAACTAGCTTTCGATGAACTAGCTAGTAGTCTATCCTTACTTTTAATATAAATAAGAGAGAGAAAGAGAGAAAGAGAAGAAAGAGTAGAGAAAATAGTATAAAGAAGAGAACTAAGATCCCCTTATCTACGCTAGAGATAACTTTCCCCTGAAATGTTTACTTCCCTCTCTTCCCACTTTTCTATATTCTTACCTCCTTATTCTCACCTCCTCTCTCTTCTCACCTCCTCCCCCTTCTCACCTCCCTCTTGTTACTTTCTCTTTTATTAGATATAACTAAGGAGGTTAGATAAGTAAAAACGTTATAATGTAACCTCCTTTCCTCTTTAGAAAAGAGGTTAAGATTAATAAACGAGAAACAAATTTTACTTAAAAGAGGAAGGAAGAGAGAAGTAGAAAGAGTAAGAGTATAGAAATAATAGTATAAGTATTTTCAAAATCTAAAATCTTTTAACCTCTTTCTAACTTTAACTATTTACGATTGCGATTTAGTCGTTTTCGATTTTTAGTTCATTTAGAATGCTATATAGGGAGTTGTAGATAAGGAATGACGAATAATCTCTATTTACTACTAGTAAATCATCTAGAAAATCTAGAAAACAAGAATAAAAAGTATAGAATGATAGGGAGATCGTATTGATCCGCCGATCGAGCGTTGACTATTTTCAATCTGATTTGCTAAAGCTATTAAGTATCGAAGAATAGTTGTTTTAGTAGGTAATAAGTTAATAAATAACGACGAAAAGAAATCCGAACTAAAATATAAGTCGGGGCGCTCAATTATAAGTCAAGGGTACTAAAGTTTAAGTCTATTTAATAGTGATAAGAGTTTTTAGTTTATTATTCTTATGTTTTAGAAGTTACTAGTTCTTGTAAAATCGAGTAATTAATCGTTCTATTTACCGATAGCTAAGCTGCTCTATTATAATAACACTCGTCTTATTAAAATGTAGGAATATCGCAGTTTAGTCACTTGAGATTAGTCTCTCTATAACGATATATATAAACAATTATAGAGAGGTACGTGGCACAGCGCAGTGTACAGCTGTCCAAAGGTATTACGTACCTCGACTGTGCCGCACAACCAAAGAACCAAAAGACATCTCTTCCCCCGGATCTCTCCCCATAATTCTCAAATCCCCTTCTCTCAAGATATCGCCAAACAAAAAAACTCAAATCATCAAGCCAAAATGGACACCAAACTCGCACCCCAAACCAACCCTATATGTCTCGACACCGCCAACCCCCACACCTCCACAACCGAAGTAACAATGATAATGCACTGCCACGACCGTCTCTTCGAGCACGTCTCCATCCTCGACCCAGAAACAGGCGGTACCCTCTTCACCGCCTCAGGAAAGGGCCTCTCCTCCCTCTCCTGGCGCCGTCTCATCAAAGATCCCACAGACACCCCCCTCTTCGAACTCCGTCACCACGGGTGGTCGATGAAAAATAGATGGAGCGTAACAACGCCCGAGGGTAAAGAAATCTGTGTATTGAAACATGTCAAAATGACCTCTCACGATCGATCGGCGTTGGATTTAACCATTGGGGAGGGGGAGCGGGGGGTTATAGTTGAGGTGAGACCGAAAGACAAGGGTGCGCTTACGACGTTGGTGATGTGTAGGGGGGAATGTGTTGCTGAGATTCGGATTGTAGAGGATAATGATGTGGGGGATTTAGAGGGGAAGGGGGTGGATCGGAGTGTTTGGCGGGCGAGAGTTGCGCCGGGGATGGATCTTTCTTTGGTATGTGATTTTTTTATTTTAGATTCTGGATAATGAGGATGCTGATTTGATATTCTAGATTTTGGTTATGATGCTTTGTCGTGCTGAGATGAAACATCTTTGGAGGCAGTGAATTGTGGTTCTGGGTGTTTTATTTTCAAGAGCGAACTTTTAGGGAGGGATGGATTGTGTAGGTGGTTGAGCGAACATTGATTGCGGACTTGTGTAGGAGGAAAAACACGGACTTCGATTAAGCTTTGATAGCGAAAGACATCAAGCCACCTGGCTGAGTTTCTTCTACAAATTCATAAACCTTAGACCAAATCTTTCTAACTACTCTTAAGAGATATTATATGATTCTATTACTTACTAAACACACACCTTAATAATATAATGTAAAAGGGGTAACTAATTAATAAAATCTTCTAATTTTAACTTATAAAAAGTACGATTTGTTTCCGAATTTTAGTGCAATTAGAATGTCGTACCTAGTCTATCAATATATTATACGAGATTCTAGTTAGTTGTTTCAATAGATAAAACTGTACTTTTTCTCAGGTTTAATGTTTCTATATTCTAATTTCAAGAATTACTTTGCCAGCTAGAAGTAACCCACGACGAGCAAGCCGCGAGTAAGCGCTACCCTATACTCTTTTGAATCCCTAGAATGATTAACAACTGCCTTTTTAGATGTAACGTAGGTTGATAAGAAAGGAATTAGGAGGTTCAGTTAGTAGAGTCAGCTTACACGTAAGCGAGCAAGTAAGATAATAAGTAAGTAAGCATGTGAGTCTGCAAGTAAGCCTTAACAAGTAAGCTATCGAGTTCTACTATCTTTTACTTACTAATTATAGAATTTACTAGTTTTGTAAAATATATACCTAATTTTAGTCTAAATTAGAGAGAAATATTATTACTCTAAAGTCTATTATGCTAACTTAATTGTTTAAACTTTATTAACTTAATAATCTCGAAAATAGTCTATCTAGCTTTAAACGAGTATCCACTTAATTGTGACGATTCTCAAACTAACTAACTAAGGTAACTGAGTATCGCTGGGGTTTGTTCTTGCAAAGAGGTTCAATCGCGGACTGGGTGTTTACTCGGAGGTAAACTCGTCACGAAACTACAAAGCTGTCAAGGTAGTGATAACAATGTAATATGAGGTTGAGCACGAAGCTCCTATCTAATAGCAGACGTGCCAGTCTTATATAGAACCTTCGTTCCCTGCTGGAGTCCCTCGCTTAAGAGGACTACCCATGTTAGAGTCCCTTGCTTAAAGGGAGTCCTAAATATTGAGGACTCTAATGGCCCCTAAGGACTCCATCACGTGAGGACTCTATCACGTGATCCGTACTAACATAATGAGATCCTGCACTAATAGCTTAATGCTATACTAGTACTTTACCAAGGGTTTATATACAAATAGTACTCTAACCTGTTAGGACGCTGCCTAGTCTTCACTTATTACGTGTTAGTACGTAGTTCGTGACACTATCCTCTTCTTAGCCTAGCGTGTCCCTACGCTATCTGTCTTAATAAAATGACAACGACGATTCCTAACTTTCTTTTTCTTCAAACATGTCGGTTTCCTACAACAAACAGAAACAGCGTCTGGCTTTAGCTCTTCGTATCGAGAAAGCTAATCGACCCGTGGTTACCTGTTCTCACTGTTCACGTCATTCCCGCCGATGTTTCCTTTTCCTAGACGAATCGTCCTGTTACTCTAAGTACGTTCGTACAAAGAAGCCTTGTAATACTTCTAGTTATTAAGTTGTTACTCCAAGGGTTCTAACCGGAACCTGTAAACCTATATGTCGTTTCTTTTTTAGTCCTATACAGGCGAAGAAACGTCCTACAACTTCTCCTCCTGCCAATCCCTTTACTCCTACTCCGTCTAACTAGTTTCCTACCTTCGAGGTACCTACTCAGGTTAACCTTCCTCTTGTTAACGCTTCCCTAGACTTTGTTCTAGATCTAGCGTTTTTTAATGCCTATCTTACTAACCCCGCGCTATAGGCAGACTTAGGTTCTAGGAGTAGAACTCCTCTACCTCCGCCGAATACTAGCTAATATTCCCTTTTAGTTCCTAAGTGTTCTCTAAATGTAGGTAATCTAACTATTTAATTAAGTACTTAATCTTACCTCTAATAAGTTTATAGTTAAGAATCCTCTTAACCTTATACTTAGCATTTAGGTTAACTAGCTAGATCTCTATAAGTAGAGCTAGTAGTACTCCTAGTAGTACTAGTTTAAGGAGTAAGATGTAGAATACTAGAAAGATGTTCATTATTTTTAGTAGAGCTAGTTTATAATTTAAAGGTCCTTTTACTTATTTAATTTTAAATAGTCTAATATATATATAGTCTAGTTTCCTACTTAGTCTCTTTATATTAATATTCTTTTACTATAAGTAGACTTTATCTCTCTCTTTTAGTATTAGCTTCTAACTACATCGTTTATTATAGTAGTATACGTTACGCTCTACTATAAACTATAAGTCCTCTATAAGTTCCTTATATAGCTCTTTAATCTTTAAGGCTAACACTTAAGCTAACTAGTTATTACTCGTTGTTTTTATTAGTCTATTATATACTAGTAATTTATATCTAAAGTTAGTATAGAATAGTAATATAAGTGTTGTTTCTATAGTTAAGCTATTATATATAAACTAAGCTAAAGGTAACAGTTCTACCTAGTTGTTCTACTAGTAGTTTATATAGTAATAAAGGTATATTTCAACTACTTGATTTATACATTTGTTCCCTCTATTAGTCTAGAGGTAGAAAGCTGTTAAAAGCTTCCTTTTCACACCTAATCGCTCTATAAGAGCGGTCTCGAACTTTAAGATAAAGAGCTTATCTCTGTCTAAGAGTATCTCTATTAATATTCTATGTCTTAAGATTACGTCTCTTAAGTATATAAATACTAGATGTTCTACTATACTAGACTCTATATATAGTATTAGTATTATATATTTAGTAAGTCTTTCTATAATAACTAGGATTAAGTTATATTTAACTCCTGTTATTAGGTCTCTAGATTTTAGTAGTTTAATAATAAAATCCTAGAAGACTAATTTCTAAGGTGTCTATAGAATAGAAGTAGTACCTATCTGTCTATATAGTAGCTAGCGTGAAGCCTTATTCTAGATATAGGTATTATACTTCTTTATTACATTCTTAATAATCACTAGTAGATAGTCTATAAAGTAGTATTATTTAATCTACTAAGTAGTTCTTCTTATTCCTTAATATCTATAAGTAGGTACTAAATAGTACTCGCTAATAAACTACTTTATATATTCT
>LKTO01001091.1:0-10287 GCA_001399465.1 Hymenoscyphus scutula | reverse complement strand
TAGTTAGCGTAAGAAAGTATCCTTTACTCTTATACTACTACTAATATAGTTAGCCTTCTAGCTATTACTAGTAGTTCTATTTCTATAGTAGTATATCTTTATATATAGTTTACTTCTATAGTAGTATCTAGAATTACTCTAAGCTTACGCTTATTCTTTCCTTATTCTTTCCTTATTCTAAAATCACATCGGCTATTAAAAACGAGGATAGCTCCTCGGCTTACTTACACACCCTCGGCTTCCGACTAGCTGCTCTAAGAAGAGAGATTACTACTAGCCGATGACTTTTTCCTAGTTGTCTTAGACTAGAATAACTAGATACTAGGTAACCTGTCTTACTATAATTATAACAGGTCTTATCTAGACAGGTAGTAGTATAGTAGCTCTTCTTATAGTATTTATAATAAATAATATTTATAACATCCTGTTTTCTTATTAGCGTAGAATTAGTTTTCGTAGTAGAGGTATAGTAGTTATCGAGTAGTTCTCTCTTAGAAGAGCGTTCTCTTTAGTATAATAGCGTTCCTCTTATAGGTAAGCGGCTACGTTCTTATATAGTAGCTCTAGGCTGAGTACGTTCTCTTTAGATAGAATATTAGTAGATAACGTTCTTCTTATAGATTACTAGTATAATAAGGTTCTTCTATTTTTATAGAATATATAGTTTATTATCGATTTTTATCTAAATATCCTTATATAGTTTCGCTAAAAGATTATTCCTCTTCTAGAAGTTATTATATATTCTAAGTTTATTCTCTTACTTATCTAAGTAGACTATAAAGGACTATACTAACTAGCTACTTTAATACTCTACTCTTTTCTACTTTATAAAAGTATCTATATTTTAGTTCTCTAGATTAGAGATAGCGTTCTTTATAAATTCCTTAAATTCTTTCTATATTATTATATTAATCTCTTCTATAGCCTCTCTACACCTCTATATTGTTTTTAGAATCCTCTTAAAAGTAGATATATAGTATATAATCTTCGCTACATCTATCCTCTAGGTTATATTCTTATCCTCTCTCTATTTCAGCTCTATATTATAAAAGAACTCCTCTGCCTCTTTAATTAATCTTCCTTAGTAGAGTTTTAGATCTCGTGTCTTCGGGATTCTAGCGTTCTCTCTATACTCTAATAGTAGTTCTCTAATACTAGATACTAAACTTAGTGTAATACGTCTATCTTCTCTTTATTAGATCTAAGCGTCTCTACTTTAAAGAAGTGTCTCAAGTCTCTCTTCTCTTAACCTTAATTCTATAAACAAGTGTTCCTCTACTTCTAACTTACTAATCCTACTCTAGATTACTTTAAGTTTTCTTCTAACTCTATACTCTCCTAATACTACTTACGGTTCGCTGTTGTTCCGCGGTAGTTCTATATTCCTTTACAAGTCAGGGGTTAGTTCCCTCTATCCTTCCTATATCGATTGTTCTTCGCGTAGTTACTATAAGTCTTCCTCTCTACCTACGTGTATACCGCTAGGTATACTCTAAGTCCTAGATAGCCGCTCGTCTATTAGGAATCGGCTTTATAATCTTGTTATTAGTCTTGTTACTATTTTTATGTCTTGTTATCTTATACTAGACTACTTCCCTAAGGGTTTAATCGATTATAATATAAGGAACTAAATAAGTAGTAGAGTACGTAGACGTAATAGAACTACTAGTGTTCTATTATAATATAGAATAATCGATGCCTCTCCTCTGCCTTCGTCTAACCTCCTAGTTATATATCTAGACCTCTTGAATACTTCTTCCTATATCTCTAGTCTCTCTACATTCCTGAAAACATCTCTAGTCTCTCTATATTCCTGAAAACATCCTAGTCTCTCTATATTCCTGAAAACATCCCTAGTCTCCCTACATTCCTGAAAACATCCCTAGTCTCTCTACATTCCTGAAAACATCTCTAGTATCCCTAGCTTCGACCCGGTTACGGGCTGCCGTCGGGCTGCTGTCGTATGCTCTGTGCCCCGCGGATACCCCTCGCTTGCCTAGCCCCTGGTTTACTCGACCCTCTTAATCTAAGCCTCTTATAGTTAGAGATAAAGTCTATTTAAGTTTATAGAATATATAGATAGAGAAGGCTAGTAAGAAACTCGACGCTTAATCTATAAAATTTATAGTTATTAAGGTTATTAGTCTATTCGCGTATAGGCTAGTTACTCTATCTAGTATCTATAACGTCTTTAATATAGACTTGTTATAGCTAGCTACTATAGATCCGCTATCTAGTTAAATTATAGACGACGCTTAACCGCTTGTAATCTTAGTAGATGATTCTATAGAGTGGCAAGTAGAGGGAATTTTAGGCCAGCGGCGGAAGAGGCTTCTAGAGAGAGGCTCTAGTACTTGTCTCGAGTATAAGGTTAAATAGACTAGCTATGCGAATCTAATATAGGAACCTGCTACTGAATTAGAGGATATAATAGCTCTAGACACCTACCTATAAGAGTAGGGAGAGGGGTAATGTTAAGGGTTACACTCGTAGAGTAAGTCTTAGAGTACTCTAGCGACGTGAGCACGTGACCTCGCTTAGTAACGCAACGCATTGACTTGATAGAACCTTAGAGAGAATACATAGCAGAATCCTCTAGAATGAGTAGACTAAGTATATAAGGTGGCAAGGACTCTACTCTAGAAAGAATAATCGAATCTTCTTATATATAGACACCTCTGTAGTTTAATTTATAGTATTTACTATAAGTCCTAATAATTTCTAGAGAGTCTGTTTATTATTCTTCTAATAGCTAACTAATAATTATTATTTTAAAGTTATAGTATAAGCTAATTGTCGGTATATAATTCTGGTTAATAGCACCTTATACAAGAGCCTAGTAGATCTATATACTTTAGGTTATATAAGTAGCTTGCTACTTATATACTTAAGCTTATAGGGTACTACCTCTCTTTACCTTTACTCTTTATACACGAATGAATATAAACAGAGATTATATTTGTATATCACCTTTTATAACTACTAGGTTATACGAAAGGGGGTTCTAAGTAGGTCTCGCGCACCTATGTTTTCTACTATATTCTATAGCCTAATCTAGTAATCAAATCTATTGCCGCTTTATATACATTTACTAGCCTGAAGGGCCTCCTTTCCTTAATCTAACCTTTTTAATACGCTCTGGTATTATATTAATAAACCTATTAATAAGTTATATCGAAATCTCATTCTCCTAGATATCAAGTAGTGCTACTTTTAAATCAGATAACGTCCATCCTCTATGTGGTTTCCTATTACGTAGCCTCTGTTTTAAGATCCTTCATATGTTTTCAATTGGATTAAGATCCGGAGAGCAAGGAGGCCATTCAATTGAGTGAATATGACATTCCAAGCGTACAGCATTATAAAGTCCGTGGTTCCTCGTCGTGTTAGACTTCTCATGTACCCTACTATTATCCTCAACGTAAAAGAAGTCCTCTGGCTGCTTAAATATCTCTTTCATTAGTCCTTTAAGAATCTGCTCAGCGTATTTCTGTTGTGTAAACCCCTTCCCTTCTCCTTCGTACGAAATAAAATAGAGAGGAGACTTATAGTTCCACCCGATCGCAGCCCAAGCCATAACCGACTTATAGCCTGAATGAAAGGTAAACTGAATACAGTCTAGTCTTCTCCTCTCCCCCCGGGCCTGTAAGAGACGTCTACGCTGAAGAATGTCTGTCTGAGTAATTATTTCGTCTGTGTAAAACCTATTTCTCTAGTACCTAGCGGGCCTATCCTAGTTAGCGATCGAAAAGATCCATCGTTTAAGTTGATTTTTCTTCGAGATAAAAGGCTTATAGTTAGGTGTATGGTAATGATATCCATAACGAGCGAAGGAATTAAGGAGGGTATTATCGTAGCAGTCTAAATTAAACTGCTTTCGGATCTCTTTTAAGCTACTAACTTGGCGATCGTAGTGTCTAGTAAACTATTGGATAATCTCCTTTATCTTCTCGTCTGATATTTTAGGCCGGGCGCCAGGTGGTTTTGTAAGTCGATCGGGTCTCTTAAGCTAATATCTCCTCGAAGATTCAGGGGCACCGACCTTTCGAGCTGCGTCTCGTTGAGAGTAACCCTCTTGAAGAAGTGTCTTATATCGTACACGAGTAGGTGTATCCCAAGTCCAAGGCATTGTAAATGTTGTAGTGTTGTAGAAAGTGGGAAAAGCCTCAGAATAAAATAGTAGAGCGGCGAGGTTCGATGAGCTTCCATGGCCTCACCGCCTTACATGGGTGCGCGAGACCCACTTGGAACCCCCTTTCGTACTAACACTGATTAGTAAGCGTGCACAGATTAGATATACTTATTATATACCTCTACCCCTTCTCGGATTGCGGTACGTGATAGTATAGTATAGTGGTATCAAAACCTAAAGAGTAAAGTCCCTCTCTCGGAGTGTAGATACATACTTTACTACTATAACAAGCGCCTTATAAGCGCTGGAATTACAAAGACTAAACGCTCGCGACCCGATCGCCATCAGTACCCTCACCTACACCCTTATTTACACCCTCATCTACACCTCATCTACACCCTCATTTACACCCTCACGATACCCGCTGGATTTACCCCTCAATTCGTAATACTATTGAAATTCGGAAGAACCGGAATCCAAGACTTTCGACCCCTTACCCCTCACGGAATAGCCGAAATATAAGGTTTTCTACATCTAAAACACCTACACAGAACTTTCCATACCCTGCTTCTTACACCCTCCTACCTCGCTTAACAATAACATAGCTGAACTAATAGAGCTACTAATCAAGCTTAGTAAGGAGGACCTTACAAAGTTTGTTACTAAACATATCAACAAGTACGATCAAATAGAAGACAACGATGAAGTACTCTAGGCTACCTTTTAAGAAGACTTTAAAGGCTAGGACGAAGACTACCTTATAACAGCAAACAAGTCCCAGGTCATCAAGCTACATAAGGTACTTCGTTGTAGAGGTATATAGATTAAGATGGACAGTAAAAGGCGCATATAGCTACAGCACTTGTTAATACTCTCAAGGAGGTTGACCCAGTTGAGTAGACAGACAAGGAGATACTTGATATTATGAAGGGCAAAGATACAAACTCAGTAGGATTTAACCAAAGATATAAGACAATGTACGACCCCTCCTTTTAATACAGGGATCCTCTTCAACCTCAAAGCACTCCTCCTGCTCAACTGCCTGCTCAACTGCCTGCTCAACTGCCTACTCAATTGCCAACTCAAATCACCTCTCAAAGCACTAGTCAAGGCGTCCCTCAAACAACTCAAGTTACTCCTCAAGCCTCAGCCTCAATCCAACCGGATCCTGCCCCTCTAGAGACTTCTACAGCACAACAACCGCAAGGCATTCAAGCGTATGACACCCCACCAGGAACAGCACAGCCAAATCAACGTACAAGCTTGCCTACATCGTACCAGTTTCAACAACCCCAGACAGGTATAAACCCCTTCCTGGCCCAGCAGCGTAGTACTATACCCCCTTCACCTCCTCCGCTACCTATACCTCTAGTACCCCCCGCATCTCCCGTACAACTATGGCAGCCAACTCTTACCCAATTACAAGTAAAACCAGGGTACAGACGAGAATTAACGAACTTAGCGAAGACCTACACAGACGATATGAATTACAGAGGCACTGGCGACAACTTTAGACTCAAAGTCACAATACTCGTTGATGTCTGCATTAGGTGTGACGTACCTGAGGCAGCCTACGCAAAAGCTCTGCCCATCATACTCAAGGGGCTAGCTTTGGACTTTTACTACGCAACCCTTGCTACTGCCAACCTACCTTTTCAAGACCTCTGCCATGCTATTCAGGACCACTTTGAAGACGCAAGCTACAAGCGAGCCGCGCTTGTAGAATGGAACAACCTGAGTCTCAACCTTGTCAAATCCCAGAACCCGGATAAGACAACCACTCAGTCCTTTCAACTCCTAGTAGCTAGGCTCCAAGTACTCCGCCATGGACTTACCCAGGACCTCCAGACTGACTCCTTCCTCTCAAACAAGCTTGTACTCGCTTGCCAGGATACTCCTGAGTACCAGATAGCATGCTCTTCCCCTCCGCCCTCTTCTCAATTGTCAGCCACCGTTAGTGCTCTCAAGACGTCAATTACTGCCTACGAGCATGCCCACAGTACCGCTACTACCAGCCTGGCAACAACCTATATGACAGACCGCAGGTTCCAATCCTCACGTAGTAATTCACGTACAAGCCAGGGCCGCGGCTATCGTGGAAGCAACTACCGCAAGAACAAGAAGCAATGCTTTGTCTGTAAGAAGCAAGGCTGCTGGTCAACAAACCACCCTGAGCATGAGCGTAACCAGGCAAGAGATCGCTTCAAGTCAAGATATCAAAACAAGCTTGGGGGGGAATTCAACGAACCTGCCTTTGAAAGGTCATTTAGACAGTACGTCCTCGAGTACGAAGGAGGACAATTCGACTCCCACAATGAAGCATTTCAAGCAATTGTTCTTGAAGACAACGAAGAAGAGCCCTTGAATACCCCCGAGCTCGAAGAGAGCGAGAGCGAGAGCTTTATGACTTCGCTTGGCCAAATCAGTACTTCGAGCGCTACAAGCATTACTTCCAAGCTTGCTAAGACAGCCTGTTTTCATGCTTTTACAAGCTCACTCCCTGCCCTACCCGCCAAGACAAGGAAATTGAGGCTCTAATAGCTACAGGAGCTAAACGCTACAATTCAAGCTACTGGTTTAGCATTATGATCGATACAGGCGCAGCCTCAAGGTCAACCGTAGGATACGACCAGTACCTAGCGTACAATTCAATTTGGAGCGCCCCTATTGCCACAGCTTCAAAGGGCAAAGTGACTCCTGTGACTGTCAAGTTCGGCATTGGTGCAGCGGCATCCTTAGGCTCTATATGCGTTAATTCACCTATCGGCCTGATTGAATTCCATATACTCCAGACAGACACCCCTTTCCTTCTTTGCTTAGCGGACATGGACAAATTAGGTGTTCACTTTAATAACCTCAAAAACACACTCATTACCCCTGTTGGAATGCAGGACTTTCAGGAGGGCAAGAGTAAAAGGACTTGAATTGCTTGCCTTGCTCTGGAAGAGCAGAGGGCACATATATAGAACTTTGCAATAACCATTTGCCGTATCCATCTACCGTGAAAAACTCTTTCCTGCCGGCATGCCCGACGGGCATACCGATATCTCATAAGTGGCTTAATATAACAGATATCACCGTACCTATCAACAACCCCACAAGGCGAAGTGTCAGTAGTACGTCGTTTTGGGCACCCTTTCTTAGTTTGGGGAGAGTCTCTATCCTCTTTTCTACAGGAATCCCCAAGCCAGCTTACGGAGACTGAAATTCGCCGACTTCATAGGCGCTTTAGACACCCATCCGTTAGCCGCCTCCAGCTCCTGCTAGAGCGTGCTGGCCACAATGTTGATCCTAGCATACTCAAGCACCTAAACGAGTACTGCCACTACTACCAAAAGCATGGAAAATCCTCTAGCCGCTTCTGCTTTACTCTCTACGATGATGTTGAGTTCAACTATAATATCTACGTTGATATTATATATATTGAGGGCCAGCCTCTATTACATGTTATAGATGAATACACCCGTTTTCAGGCAGGCAAGTAGCTACGTCAGATCTCAGCCAAGTACACCTGGGAAAAGCTACAAGAGTGCTAGATCAACACCTACCTTAGACCCCCAGATTTAATTACTCACGACGCTGGCAAGAACTTTGTAAGCAGGGAATTCAAGCAATATGCAGGCTCTATGGGGATCCAAACCAAGGTTGTACCTGTAGAGGCTCACAACTCTATTAGGATAGTAGAGCGCTACCATAGCCCACTCAGGAGAGCATACTCAATTATAACTAAGGAACTGCCTGACCTCGCAAAAGATATAGCTCTCTAGATAGCTTTTAAGGCAATCAACGATATAGTAGGGCCTAACAGCCTTGTGCCTACTCTACTTGTATTTGGCGCTTATCCACGCATTACTAAGTTTAACGCCCCCTCGCCCTCTGTCAGCCAGCGCTCAAGCACACTAAAGAAGGCTATAGAAGAGCTATACAAACTCTAAGCAAAGCGTCAAGTCAACGATGCCCTCAATCAACGTAATAGACCTACAAACAGCCTCCTCAAAGACCTGCCCCTCAATTCAGATGTACTTGTATAGCGTAAACCTAGGAAGTGGACTGGCCCCTTCATGCTTATTGGAATAGAAAATGAGGAATACATTATCAAGCTCCTAAGCGAACCTACAAGATTCCGCTCCACAGTAGTAAAACCCTACCTTACAGACCCAGACCTCTAGAAGCCACCGGCCACCTAGGAACCTAAAGACAACGAGACATTCCAGCCAGCCACGCCACCTAAAGTTTTCCAACCAAGGCGCGGCCCAGGTAGACCATCAAAGGAGCAAACTCACAGCCAGCCTCTAAAGCGTAGCCTAGGGAGACCACGAAAGCAACTAAGTACCTTGAATATTAACGTCTATCTCGCTAAAGACGCTACTGTCTCTACCTCTAGTCAATTCAAGCACTCCCAGCTACAAGAAGTTAATAGGCTAATCGAACGAGAAGTCTTTAAATATATTCAGCTATACAACCTACCTAAAGGAGCCAGGATATTCAACTCAAGGTTTATAGACAGCATTAAGAACGAGAGCACAGAAAAGGCATATAAGAAATCAAGGCTTGTTATCTAGTATATAATAATAAAAACAAGTCTTATGTTCTAACTCAATCACCTACAATTCAAAGAGTTAGCTAGCGAATTATACTTACTATTACTACTATATATCCTAAGTTAAATATCTACCTTAGAGATATTACCTAGGCATATACCTAGTTAACTATAAAGCTTAACCGCGAGTTCTATATACGCCTACTACTAGGAGTTGTCTAGTAGAGTAGAATTTACCTTAAAGTTATAAAACTACTCTATAGTATACCTGAAGCTAGAAACTACTAGTTTAGTATATACTATAAGTACTACCTTAACAAGCTACACATGTTATAATCCACATACGATCTCTACCTACTCTCTATTAGTAAGCAAGAGTAATTTAGAGTCGTTAGTCTCTAGACTAACAATACTCTAATACTAGTAAACCTAGAGTTTACTATAGCTAAAGAGGAGTAATTACAGAAGGCTAAATTTACTTTAAAACCTAGAGAACAGCTTATAAACGACCACCTACTTAAATTCAATAGTAGCAAGGTTATACTTTAGCTAGATAACATAATACTCTTGATCTAGGAAGGCTATACTAAGTACTTAAAGCTAGTAAGCACCTTACTAGCGGACCTAGTAAGCTTCTAGAGCAACGTTTGCTAGAATGCCTTAATCAAGGACTAATATATAGTATAATAAGCTTGTAGAGCGTACCTGGCCACGGTCTTATAACTAGAAGCCGCTTTTGACCTCTTCTTTACTACCTAGAAGGTTAAACCTTAAAGCTAGAATATTATACTTCTTAACAAGCGAATTCAATAGTAAATCGACAACTCTACTAGAGGCCTTTAATTTATCAAGCTAGACAAGACTACTCTCAAGTTAGTTATATTCACTAACTCCTTCTTTACTAATAACAAGGATTTCACCTCTTAGATTAGCTATATTCTTATACTAGTAGATAAAGTAGAGAACGCTAACATTTTACACTAGTCCTCTATTAAGTATAAGAGAGTTATATAGAGTGTCTTAGCTTTAGAATTATATGTAATAAGCTCTAGATTTAATATAGCTACGTCTGTTAAGGTAACTTTAGAAGCTATTCTTAGTCTTAAGATACCTCTTATAGTTTATACTAACTTAAAGTCACTTTATAAGTATCTAGTTAAACTTAGAACTACTAAGGAGAAGCGTTTTATAATAGACGTAATGTGTCTATAGTAAGTATATAAATAGTATAAGATTAGTAAGATCAAGTAGATTAATAGTAATAGTAATCTAGCGGACGCTATAATAAAGTCTAAGGCTTATTCTACTTACACAACTTAATTAATATAAACAAGCTTAATATTAAGGTTACTAAGTAGGTTGAATATACTATTAGATAATAGGTTAAGGAGGGATATAATTAGTTAGATAGAATTAGTATTATTTCTTCTCTTTTACTTCTTATAGTCTTTACTACTTTTTAGCTACTTTAAAGTAGGCCTAGTATTAGTATATAATTCTAGTAAATAGCACCTTATATAAGAGCCTAGTAGATCTATATACTTTAGGTTATATAAGTAGCTTACTACTTATATACTTAAGCTTATAGAGTACTACCTCTCTTTACCTTTACTCT
>LKTO01000109.1:0-113774 GCA_001399465.1 Hymenoscyphus scutula | reverse complement strand
AGATTCATTCAATTCACAAACCCCCTTCCCAACCCTCACTCTCACCCTCACTAATCTGACAAACCCCTCCAAGAGGGAATTGCAGAGAGAGTGAGTGAGTGAGTGAGTCGTTGGGAAAATAACAACAACAATAATCCCCCTTTTAACATTAAATTTCCTTTCTTTCTCTCCCTCCCCCTCTTACCCCCTTAAAAAGGGGTCCAGTCTACAAGTTCCAGAGGTCGATTTACTACCTAGTCAGCCTAATGCCTACTCCCACTCTACCCTCCCAAAACAACAACCATTTTTTCCCCTTACATTGAAGAATTGACCTTCGTAGAGTAGTTCTACCAGTAGTAAAAGAACACGGCTAGACTCCCTCCCACCTCCTCATAGCCCAATCCTCTCTATAAAGAAGGGGACACCTACCACCAATCATCACCTACATGATACGCATCTCACTCGCACCTCACACCAAAAGCAATCAATATCTCAAAAACACATATAGACAACTCTCATCCTCATTCATTTGCTTTAACTTCCCTTGGTCTGAGAAGAAGAAAAATTACGTAGAATACATTATAAATTTACGGACGGCCACGAGATCTGTTTTCCAGAGGAGAAGGGAACCCTTTTTTCATCCTCACCCACCCCCTCACTCCCCTCGCAACCACCACCACTTTGTATCTCAAGCTTTCCCCTAAACCCCATCGACCACCACCCACATCACGCCCCATCCATATTTGAACCTTCGAACAAGATTCCAACTTTTCCTCACAAAATTTATATCCCATCCATCAATTACCCCCAACATAATTAATTGCCTTCAGTCATCGGTATGTGAGAGAGGCTTGGTGTTGGTTCGTTGTTTTGGCTTTTGAGAAGATGAATCCAGAAAGAGAAGTCGAAGAGAATCCGTCCGTACAGGATGAAGGGAATCAAAGTAGCGGCAAATACCAGGTCGTAGGTAAAATAAAAAAAAGCAAGAAACAACAACAATGAAAACCTCCTCCCTTCTCCTCCCAATAACAAAAAGGCCATCTTCCTTATCGAGAGTATAATGTACCGAAACGTAAACACCCAATCCACAGAGAGAAAACCCCCTCATTGGAATATAATAATCCCGGAAAGAAGAGTGATGTGGTTGTTCAGCTTGTCAGTTTTCCGTTTTGTAAAAAAGACACTAACATTGAAAACATTTCCGTTCGAATCCGAGGGCACGATCAGAACTTTGCTGCCTCATATATTTCGCCATGGTCCGACCAAGAAAACATTGTTGTAACTCCAATCCTGATTTGTCGGCTTTCCCAAAAACGTCGGACGAAAAAAAAAGAGAAAGAGAAAAGAAAACACAAAGAAGAAGAAGCAAGCGCTGAAAGATGCCGGCTGGGTAGTGCAGATGATTTGGTTTCAGACACTACACACAGCGAAAACGAAAAAGATGGCAAATGCGAGGCGGAAGGTCCGAGAAAAAGGTTGGGATCTCCGCTCCCACCCAGACATGTCTCAAGCACCCGGTACGGGACAATGTACAGAGAAGGGGCTCGTGAAAGTGTGTGTCAATGGCGTCTATCAAGAGAGATTTTGTGCAGGTCGGAAGAAAGGTAAAGGGTGTCTAGGAAGAAAGGAAACGTTCATCATCGAGGTATTGGGGGGGGGGGGGGGGATTGGCGGGAAGATCTACGAGTATTGATCCTTTTGGTGCTTCTCCTTGAGGCCTCCAATTCGGTCCATATCGATTGAGTGAAATCGTTCTCCGCTCTCCTTTTCATATGCTGGTAATTGCTCATCTTCGGGTAATGGTTCGAGCCCCACGCTGGTCTCTCCCACACGGACGACTACCACGCGGCCACTGGTTCGTCGCCCAGTATTATCTTGCTCATCTGGGAAGGTGATTCTGATTTCTGGGACGGGTGAGGTTGGGGTTGATGGGCCGCTCATCATGGGGGATTTCTCGTCATACGAGGAGTAGCGGGTGTATGCTGGGGCGGTGATGGTGAGGCGTCGGTGCCCTTGTTGTGTTGTTTGCTCGTTGTGCATGGGAAGTGACTGTCGGGCAATGGCGTTCTTGCGGCGGACTCTTCTCAGCACGACAAGGGAGCCGACTAATGAGAGAGCAACGAAGACCAAGACCAGGAGGGCGATGACAAGATCCAGCATGGTTTTGTTTTGGATTTTGTTGTCGGAGGAATCGTCACGGACGGTGAGGAGGGCACTGCCTCGGGAAACGAGTGTTGATATTGAGTCCATTATGGAATTATATGATCATGAAAATAGAGTTCGTAAAGTAACTGGAATCGCTCGAAGCTGAGTGATGGGAAGAAATTGTCGTTAATAGTCGAGCTGTCTATTTCACCGGAAGGGTCAGCTAATTGTCCGCATGCTTGAAGTTCCATCCTCCCGAATTGAGCAATGGATGGCATTGATCGAGGGTGCAGGTGCTTCGAATGTAGGAGCATGGCCGCCAGCGGAAAGGAGGGAAGACAGAGGTCAATAATAAGGGTTGAGGGAATATATCTGTGTATCTCGAACGGCCGAGGAATGAAGGGACTTACACAGAGACCAAAAGGCTTCGTTAGTTAGTCCAAGGGGTGGAGGTAGTCGAGAGAGGGCGGGAAGGTATTTTGGTGGGAGGTTCGTAAACGAAAGAATGGACGGGATAGGCTGAGAGAGTGAAGCCGATGAAACCAGGAATGAGTGTAAGTTCCCAAAGGGAGAAAGAGTGTGAGGTTAAGGGGGGAAGGAGTGACTGGCGCAACTCTCGTTGACGATTTCAAGAAACCTGAGGTGGAAGTCTTCGACTCTTTGTGTCGTGGGGAGGCAAGGACAACGGGCGACGAGAGGAAAGAGTCAAGAAGTCAAGTCGACGGGAGCGAAAGCAAAAAGAGAGAGTGTGAGGTGGTGATGGGGTGAGGGTACATTTACCACGCGCACTTGCTGGGGGGGAAACAATACTGACAGGCCCACTTCTGCCAGGAACCATCGGCTGGTGTGTGCCCACAAGCTAAAAGAAGCTACTGGACTCGCTTGGCGCGTGGATCTGCCTCTTTCGGCTATAGAAGCCGTGATGGATGCAAGATACCCCTGTCTGAAGAAACTCCTCCGACACACGAGCCAATCATGATCCGCGGACGACGTGGAAAAGTGGACTCGCGAGAAGCTGCCGCCCCACTATTTCTGTCCTCTCAGCCAAGGGTTCCTCTTGGATGTTGGAAGAGTGCGAGGTTGTGTGGAAGGAGCGGAAATGAAGACAATCTTGACAACGTTGATGGGCGACGACGACTGGACCGTTGCCCCCTATCACGGTTTACCATGTTGTACATAAACGCTCACATGGCTCCAGGCGATTCGCGATGGAAAAAGGACTCTCCTTTGGGCTGTTGGTAGTGTGCTCCCTGAGTCGCTCTGAGTCGCTCTGAGTCTCTCCGAGTCCCTCTCTCGTATGAGATCACTCATCTCACATATCACCACACCCACCTTTTCTTTTCCTTTCGACGACGAGCGTTAAAAAGGTTAAAAAGGTTAAAAAGGGTAAAAAGGGCATGTCCTGGCTATGATCCGTATCTGAGTCTCCCCTCTGCTTCCGTTTCACGCGCATCAATTGACAACGCTACCTAATCTCTCCTCTACCCCACGGGCCCTCCGTCCTGCCCAGAGGTGCTCCATACCAACCTCCGCCATCAAAGCAATGTCAACACAATCCCGATGCAAGCTCGAGTCGTAAAATGAAGAGAGAGAAGGCATCCTGATGGAAGCATCTCGACTCGTAAACCTCCTTCAAGGAAAATAACCTCCCCTCCCACTTCGTACTCCCACACAAACATCGTCTGGTTGTTCGAAAAAAAGAATAGAAACAATAAAATCAGCACGCATCCTACCCTACCCCAGACAACTTTTCCCCACTCTCGGACAAAGATCTAGACAAATCACATCCCCTTCTCACTGCAGAGGATCAAAAAAGAGTCCATCTCCCATCCAATGGGAAGCTCGTATTTCCGCTGCTAAGCTTCACGTCAGCCAGTTACCGCAGCCAAATTGGATGGAAGCGTGAGGATTGTGTATTTCTCACTATCGCCGCAAAGGAAGGGACAAAAAGGAAGAATCTTTGGGTAAATTCAATCCGCTTTCTCGTGATGATAGATGAATAAATGGAATGGGGATTTAGAGGAGAGGATCACGTTTTTTGTGTTCCTTCCACGTTGTTGCTGCGGTTCGGCACCATTTTTAGATACATTTGCGAGAGGGACCGTAAATACGAGTGAGGCCTCCGCGGGGGGGTTCAAACCATCCGGTTGTTGTCAACGGTCGAGACGTCGGAAAGTTGAGATCTTTCGAAACTTTGACTGACCTCGCTGTCTTTGATCTCATGTCCCGTCCGTTTAGTTCTGTTTACTTGGAAAGTTGGGATGGCTTGGATACCGTGAGACCCACTATCTCCTAGGTAGGTACGGAGTAGGGATTTGAGATTTCAAGGTGGAGATTGAGATCGCGATCGTGATTGATGACTGAGCGGGACGGGAGACGGATCAAGATTCAAAGCTTCCGAACTTGTAGGTGTTCATACTTTATAAGATGGCACGATTTCCTGACAAGTGTTGGATTCTCGATATATAATCATGATGCGTTTAGTTCTTCCTCCATTCGCCTTGTACTGTTCATTTCTCATCGAGTGTCTCTTTTCATAGTAACAGGTAATTATTTTCGAGCCTTCTATAGTCGGTCAGAGTATTCCTCTCCACCTTTGAACATGAAAAGCTATCGATAAACATTGCAGATCTCAAAGTCCTCCATCCAGACAAAACCGCCTCGACGCGGCTAAAAGTATACACACAACCAACACCACATCCAAACACCCCTCCCACCATCTCACAATCACCTCACGCCGACCTTCTAACCTCCATTTCACTCTCCGGCTGTTCACCCATCAAAACTTTAGCAACACCCTATACACTCAAATCACGCGTCAGACAAGCCCTAGTTTCCATCTCCTCAGAGTCCAGAAGCTCCAAGGTACGAGGTAGGTAAAGTAGGTACATACAGCCAAAACCTTAGGATCCACTCCATTCTCAATTAAAGAAGTACAAATAGCCAGTTGACTATAAGTAAGTCGTATATTCTATGATTAGAGTTAATATAATAAAATAAAATAAAATATAATTCCCTTCTTGTTTGTTATTTTTATATGGAGTAAGACGTATGTACGTACCAGAAGCGTAGACATTTCATGGAGGATATCTAGGGATTCGCGTTGGGCTTGTAGAGCTTTTGGGTCGGGATGGGGGTTGGACATTTTTATTGTGGTGTTGCTTAGGGAGTAGGGTGTATTTAGATGTATGGAGGGTTCTAGGGTGTGGGATTTTGATAGAGTGAGAGATGTTGGGGAATGTTGGTTGAGGATATTGATACCGCCTAAGATCGCGATCGCGATTACTAAGCGGGAGGTAGATTGAGATTCAAAGCCGACGAGATGTGTAGGCAAGTGTTGAATTCTCGATATGTAATTTACTGTACGTTTGATTTTTCCTCCTTGTCGCCTTTTATTGTTTGTTTCTCGTCGCTCGTCTCTTTTTAGGAGCGACAGGTGATTTGTTTTCGGGTCTTCCACAGTAGGTTGAAGAGATCTATCTGAAGCCTGGAATTGGTTTTGCTTGTTGTATTTCTCGGTCCGCGTTACTCCTTGCTATGTTTTTTTCAAATAAGAACGAACCCATGTGTCGAAAAGGATATTTAATCAAAAGGGAATTCTCATTCTTTAGGCGAGGACTGAAGTCGTGCCTTTCTTATATGTTAATGTGAACGTACCCTCGTCAGTCACGTCGACGGGGCTATCATCTCACATTTTTAAGAAAAAAACAAATTACAACGTGATAGAAATGCAGGCATGAAGGTTCGTGCCTTCCGTTCTTACTCCTGTCATGGAAGCGTGATGTTCACGCTGGGAGAGAGAGAAATGAAGCGACATAGTTAGAAGATAGGATTTACAAAAAAAGTAGTAGTTAGACGAACCAGTACAAAAAGTCATACCTCCTCTTTCTCAATTTCGCTCTCTCTCTTTTCCTCTCCGCGAACTCGACGACCCCTCAATAAAATTAAAAGTTTAATAAAACTCAGATGCACGGTAGATCACGCCTTCTCTTTCGAATTAGTAAAGCAGAGAGCAAATACGAGACTCACACTAGCCGACGTTATAAGAACCTAGAAGGAATACCTTATTTCAGAATGTATTCCTTTGCTAGACCTAGTAGTAGGAGAGTACAGGTGTTTCTCGTATTACATTTTGATTAGGCTTAATAATAATATATTATTCTAAGGTTTTCGAAAGAGTTAAGAGTTTTTCTTCTTTATATAGTAAGTTAAGATAGTAGGAGTAGTTAATTCGAAAAGGAAATAATTAGACTGAAGATATCTATATTTATTAGCGGTCGATAGATTTATATTAATATATTAGAAAAGTGAAAATATTATTATATTATATATTCTTATAGCTTCTTTCTTGCCTAGCTTTTCTTTTTAAACTTATTTATATATTATAAGATATTAAGAAAGATGAAAAAAAGTTAAAAGAAAAAGAAAAAGATTAAAAAATTATAGTTTAAAATATACTTTCTTTTTAGAGTTAAGTTAGTAAATATTCTATAAATTCGACATTTTTAAAGTATAAAAGTAATATAATAGCTTTAGTATACTTAATTCTATAAAAATTATTATTCTATTTTTATAAGAATTTAAAAAAAAAATTATATTTCTAGATATATCTCTTACTCTAAAAATCAGTCCTCCCTCTTCCCCCTCCCTGTCTCTCTACTCCTACATTATACTCCTACACCTTGAAACCCTCCCTCCTCAAAAGCCCCCACTCCTCTAAGAAATCATTCCCTTTATCGAAAAACCTCAAAAATAATAACATGTCGCCGTCGAAAAGGTCTCTCTATATATCCCAGGCAGCAGTCGGGAATCCCCATTTTTCCTTTCCCCTTCCCCTTCAATCTAGAGTGTATACTAAATTATTCATCATTTTCACTGTTGCCTTGAGGGGCGGGGGATACGTCGGAATCGCGGGCATAGTTGAGTGACTCACTCACTTTCCAACCACCTTCTAACCAACTTTCATCTTTGGCCTCAGGTAATTTTATCAAAAGGAAATTCCATTATTCCTCTCATTTTCTCAAGTCAAGCTTGAAGGAAAAGTGATGAAAAAAGTAGGTTATTTTTATAAGACATGGTGAACTGAAAAAGTGAAGTGGAATAGATGACGCGAGTAGCGGTCTAGATAAATGGTGGATATTAGGGTAAGGAAGATGTAGGTGGATGCAAGGTAAGGTCAATGAATGGGTTACTTGTGTGCCTTGTCTTTGAAAGATTTTTCTTGAAGTGACTCACTGCCTTTGCTTATGGAGAACTCTATTGTCTCTAGTTATATAAATGATTGTGTATTCCTCAATTGCCAACTTGGTATTTGGGATTGTTTGAAGAGTCTTTTTATTTCCCCTATTTCTTAGATTGATTGATATAGCCCGTTTGCAAGAGGAATGTTGTAAGAAATATATAAAATTCTCAATGGACCGCGGAAAGTGAGTGCGATATTTCAATGGGCAAACGTCTTGTCAATACCCACCTCGGATTTCTTCTATACCCGGCACTTTCTTCTTCATTACTATAATACCACGCAAAGGCTGGCTTGCTGTAGCTGCACCTTAATGCACGTAAGATCTCAGAAGCAAAAAGAGGGGTGATCACCTGACATGGAAGTTGCCTCGGAATTCAACGAATGGTAGAAAGTCAACACACGTCAGGCCCCGCTATGCTGTACAACCACTGGACAACAGACGAGGACATAGAGTGCTTGATAGGCGTAATATGTATGCACTTCTCAAAAACGCAATCAGAACTTTCCCCGGATCGTCGGTGAGCAAACAGCGGTGTGGATGCAACGTGAAAGAAATGGCATATAGAAGCAGAAGATATGTTGGAGCCTCATTGAATCTCTGTCACTTGTCAGATTTTCAATGATTCCTCCAAGAGCCTTATCACTCAACATTTTTTGCTTTTGCTTTTTAGAGATGTGAGCGGGGAGGAGTTCCTGTTCCAAAGTGAAGAATTTGTGGTTGTGCAACGATGACAGATAAAGTAATGATCCGTATTTTTCTTGCATTGCGGTTCCCTTTTGTTTGTGTTGCCTTGAAAGTTTGTTTCGCGGGAGATGATGCCAACGGAGTGGAACTAGATTTGGAGACTGGAAACACGAAGATCTCAAGTAGATACATGTGGGATGACTTGGTGATGTCGACGTGGTAGAGGTCTCGCTCCGAGGTGTCTGGATTTCAATATGCAGCAGACCGAAAGGCCGACCAATTGTAGCCGATCTCCATAATGGATCTGGAAGGACTCCCAGTTCTGGAGATTTTCTGGAAAGAATCTCGCCCGGATGCGAGACTCAATCAAATTGAATGAGGAGAGTGCGTCGGTGGTTTGTACGACAGAAGCCAAACCAGGATCATCCAACCATCCACTCGCACCAAGAGACGAAAGAGCGAGTGCCACGGTACAGGTGAGAGTACATGGTCAATAGCGTCCCCAAGGGCATATGCTCGTAGCCGTCAACCATGACCTCGACAAGCATTGTGATGTGCCACGAAAGATGAAGTCAATGAGGTTATATGTCGATCTCTCTCTTCCTAGCCTGACGATAAGTATATTGTTTTTCTTTTCTCCGTCGTCGACTGCTATCACGAGTTGTTGAGGAATGTGAGCAGCGAGGGCAGAGGGTGAGAAGAAAGGAGATGAGGTTTGAATTACAAACTGGTCTTCTTGGAGGGCAGACAGATCGACCGGGGGGTGGAAGATGGCGTCAGGAGGGATTAGCCTTGTTCCCCGGATGTGAAACTTGTGTGTGTGAGTAGCGCAAAAGGAGGCCGGGGAAGCTGGAATGAGGAGAGGAGAGAATGTTTAGATGTCTGACGGGCAACCGTGCACTCAACTATTGATCAGTTTTCTTTGCTTTGCACTCCTCGCACGCTGGACTACGAGTAGAGAATCCGAGGAATGAAGGTTCGGTGGCACAAGGCGATCGCGGGGGCATTTGAGTGAATTCCTCCGAGTGGTTGATGCCACTCCAGCCATTCCAAGTGGAGAGAGGAGCTGTTCTGTTTCCCGAGCGGGTAGAGTCCGATTGACTGAGCCGATAGGAGGGGAGGGGAGATGACTGGAGACGAGAGGCGAGGGCAGTACTCGTACGTACAGAAAAGGAGAAGTTGGGACGAGAGGGATTGGTAGAGTTGGAGGGATTTCCAGATATATTAATGTCAACAGCCCCCCTTTGTGCAGGCTGGTTGGCGGGGATGGGTGGGATGGATGGCTGCCAGTGAGAGATCAGAGGAGGAGAGCCGTAAGGCTGGCTGTAGGTAGGCTGGTCTGATCCAAGCCAGGGGGTTAACCTAACTACTCCCGACCGAGAAAAGCATCTCTATTTCTAGCAGAGCCAAGCCTCCGGAATAGGTTCAGGTAAAGCTTCAGATAAAGTGCACCAGCAGGCAAAGCTGTCTGTGCGGTGACACCTGGAGAAGGCGGAAGTTTGCGCTATCAAGGCCTAACTGAAGTCGGTTTAGGCCTTATTGTGGATTTCAAGGGTTCATTAAGGGGTAGATCTTTTTTTCTCTGCAGGTGTAGGTACTTGTACAGTCTGTCTGTACCTTTAGCACAGAGAAAAAGACCTACTCGTATCGCGTGCCTCGAATACCTGACACTCACCAACTCCCAGCCTTCACCGATCCAACTTTTAACGCACGCTTCAGGGGTAAAGGGCTCGTCTGTTTTTGCAACAAAAAAGCTGGAAAGCTGTAGGTGGCAGGAGCAGGCAGCCTGTGGGATTGCGCCCGATGCTAGAATGATTCAGCGTGTACGAAGCAGAGCGCCAAGTGCCTACTCCGTACAGCACCAGGCACAGCACAGCACAGCACACAAGACAGCTAGGCGTACAAATACCGTAGGGCTTCATGGCATGCAAGATGCGATGGATGGCAGTCTAGAGACTGGATTTTGGTGTTGCATGCTGGCGTGGGCGATCCAGCCATGGCTGACGGCCTCCGCAGTATCAGCATCTGGTCATATCAGACAGACTCAGAGGCCCTCATGAGATGGCCCCTCTCCGTCTACCTTTTCTCTCCCTTTTTCCTTCCGTGCCAACTCGAAATCTTATTTGAACGTGTTCAATGAGGCCAGTACTTGAGTAGACCCCAAATTGTAGCGCAGCGGTGGATATGTGGTTGGGTGGTGCAAGTTGACTGCACCGGTGCATACCAGGTAGAAGTCTTTACAAGCCACAAATTGTAGGCCTGCTCGCCTGTACCCAAATCCTTCCCCCCTGGCCCCTTGCACACAAACGAGTGAGAGAGTCTACTCTCTGCTCTGCTCTGCTCACGGAATTCAAGATCGTGCCAACATCCATCCTCTCCCTCTTCTCTCCCTCTTACGCAAAGACTCCTCTCTGCCCTCAAAAATCCATCACCAAGTGACTGCTTCCCCGTGTAACTTCACTTCCTCTCGCCTCGTCCAAAATTCCACTCCTCCGCCCTTTACTAGAGGTCTACATACCTACTACTACCTACCCATCCCCAGTTCCACCCTGTCCACTCGTTTCCTGGGGGAATTCCACAACTCCAATCCAAACACCAAAACCCCAAAAGGCCAGGCGAGACTCGAATCCATTATTTAATCAATCGGCCGATGCGAACGACCCGCGGTATAGAAAACGAGTAGCCTGCTAACTTAATTGCGTTCCTCCCACCACACGCCCTTGCTTCCCCAGGCAAAACCTCCACCGCAAACCTTCTCCCAATTCTGCGACGCTGCTCCGAATGCGGTAGAACGACTTCAAATCCCCCTCGAAAGCACCCAAGCACCCAAGACACCGCACCAGAAAAAGGTCTCTCGCAATTTTACCGCCTCAGATTGTCAGGCTCAAATCTCAAATCAGTGTCCATCGCTTCGGTGACTCTGGCGAAAGTGCGCGGGTGCCTGCCTCTCTCCTCCCAACCAAGCGCGCCGCTGTGTGGTTGCATATGACAAACGAAGGGGTTGTGTTGCGCTACCTACTACATTTCCTCGCCCTACCTTCGGCCTCTACTGCCAGCCCTTTGAACAAAACTATATCCCTTTCCTCCTCCCTCGTCCCCAGGTCCTCGATGCCTGCCGTCGACTAAAGTACTTCCTTTTCGCCCTCGACCTCTTTTTTTGTAAATGATCTTGCCAGCATAGTCCGTTACATACAACCCACATCCGGTCCTGGTAAGTCAGATTTCTTCAGCTCCGTCTTCCGCGCCCGTCTGCTTCTGGCACATCAGCCTTACCGCATAGATGCTGACATTTGGAAATCTCCCAGTCATATAGTTCTACAACCTGTCCGATACCCACTAGAAATCTCATTCATTGCTTGGAGCAATCGACCGTAATACCCATACACCCGGTCCATACATCATATTTCACAACACACATCTTGCCTTATACCTTCTTGATATAGAACCAATTTCACACACGCTTTCTGCATGTCTTCTGCGACAACCAACAGACCATCAGGCGCCATGACCAACGCAGTATGTAGCGCAGCCGACTTCCTAGCTCCATTCACGTTCCCATGCTAACGCTCTTCCAGGCGCGATCAACTAGATTTGGAGGAGAATTTGGCACCGTCTCTGCCAGGCATAACAACGAAGAACGAAACCCACAATCCTCATCTCTCGCGCCATCCTTTGGAAATGGCTCCTCCTGGCAAGCCTCGAGCGGAATATGGGGTAAAAATGCGATTGGCAGCGGGATGCCAAAT
The DNA here is from genome assembly GCA_001399465.1 of Hymenoscyphus scutula. NCBI lineage: Eukaryota > Fungi > Ascomycota > Leotiomycetes > Helotiales > Helotiaceae > Hymenoscyphus > Hymenoscyphus scutula. The sequence continues at coordinate 101,977 of LKTO01000109.1, read as the reverse complement.
ACAAAGAGAGATGCTTCCCGTTCTCGTGGTGGGTCTGCAAAGGACAGAGAGCCTTCTGCCGTTACTGATAGCAAAGTAGTAGGTGATGATACCGAGTTTCCCTTGCCTAGCGGATCTGGAGCCTTGAGAGGGTCATCTCAAGCGGATCCTTGGGGAGCTCCCGCGAGCGGGCCATGGAATGCCCCGGATACCACTTCTCCCACTCTTCAGTCCTCTCACAGTGGAAGTGCTTCGCCAACTCATCACCGGAATAACATTCCTCCCACTGCTCAAGCGACGCTCTCCGAAATTCAGAATTCCTACCAACAATCGCGAATTGTTCAGCCAGTTGCCTATGGAAGAGGGGCACCTAAGAGCAGCTTGGATCCATCTTCTGGGCCATTTACCTTTGGGCGGAAACCATCGTTTGTATATGCCGATGACAAGGAGAACTCATCCCAGTTCAGCGGTTCCGGGGTGGAAAGCAACAACTACGAATATGATGGTTCCGCGAGGGGGTTCAAGGCAGATCAGTTTGCGCCACCACCAAATTTCCTAGCCGTCAACGGCAGCGCCTCCAGAGACAGCAGCATTCCCCCATCCAGAGCTTCAGATTCAGGTCTCAACGGTGTTAATCCCTATGGAAGTGCTGCGTTTGGCTCAATCGGAGCAAGTCATACACCCACCAGCTCGATTCATTCCCAAAGACCATCATTTTCCGGACCATCCGCTTCTTACCCCTCGCAAGGCAACTCTTCTAGATACGCGGACTCTACCCAGATTGATGCCGGTCTAAGTGACAAATTTGCAGGTCTCGGGTTTGTTGAGACTGACCCTATCAATCCTACTCATGGTGCTCTCAACCCAACCTATTCCCCGAATCAGCCGAAATTCGTCCCACAGCCTTTTGCGCACAACGGGGCATCAGCTTTGTGGGACTTGCCAAATGGACCCAAGGTTAATGGCCATGATCGTTACGGATCGCAATCTTTCACCGACCAGGGTTATTTCAAGCCACATCTTAATAATGACAGAGGGTCGGTTTCACCTGCGGGAAGTGATTATCGTCGAGGGTACAATAGTCCAAAATTCTACCCCTCCGGAGCAACCCCTCCCATCGATCAAGTGTATCGACCCACTTCACGTGGTCCACGGATTCCGCAAGGGCCTAGTGAGATGGATCGAAGATTTCAACAAAACATTCTTGCTCAGCAGGCAGCTTACATGTATGGTGGTGGGCCATTCCAAGGCCAATACCCCCCACAGGCTTACGACTATCCGCCTCCTAACTTTAGACCTGGAAATGTGCCATATGGATATCCAATGCCCATGCCACCTTATGCTCCCGCACAAGCTATTCCAACTAGGCCAAAGGACCAAGATGTTGGTGTCGGGGTTCGGAGTGTGCTTTTGGAAGAGTTCCGAGCAAATTCCAAGTCAAACAAGAGATACGAGTTGAAGGATATTTACAATCACGTCGTCGAGTTCAGTGGTGACCAACATGGATCGCGTTTCATTCAACAAAAGCTCGAGACTGCCAACAGTGATGAGAAAGAGCAGCTGTTTCGTGAGATCCAACCAAATGCTCTCCAGTTGATGACCGATGTCTTTGGCAATTATGTGATTCAAAAACTATTTGAACATGGCAATCAAATCCAGAAGCGAGTTCTCGCGGAACAGATGAAGAACCATGTGATGGAATTGTCAATGCAGATGTATGGCTGCAGAGTTGTTCAAAAGGTAAGTCTCCCGCTCGCTATGAGACAGTCGTTCTTTGGCTAATGCGTTTCCAGGCACTCGAGCATGTTCTAGCTGATCAGCAAGCCGAACTGGTCGAAGAGCTCCGAGCAGACGTACTCAAATGCGTCAAAGACCAGAATGGTAACCACGTGGTTCAAAAGGCCATCGAGCGTGTTCCAACAGAGCATATTCAATTCGTCATCGAAGCCTTCAGAGGCCAAGTTCACATTCTCGCCACTCATCCCTATGGCTGCCGTGTCATTCAAAGGATTTTGGAATACTGCAAACCACATGATCAAGCTGCTGTCCTCGAAGAACTTCACCAGTGCGCCTCTATGCTCATCACTGATCAGTATGGTAACTATGTTACCCAACATGTTATCCAACACGGCAAGCCAGTGGACCGGGCGAAGATAATCAAAATCATATCAGCACAGCTCCTGACCCTATCCAAGCACAAGTTTGCGTCCAATGTCGTCGAGAAAAGTATTCAGTTTGGCACTGCTGAACAAAGGAAAGGTCTCGTTGCTCAATTGACAGCGTTGCATAGTGATGGTTCGAGCCCATTGCAACTGATGATGAAGGATCAATATGGCAACTATGTTATTCGTAAGATCCCTCCCAACGATCCCTCCAATACAAACTAACATGCCATAGAAAAACTTCTAGCACAACTCAAGGGAGCCGAGCGTGAGGCCTTCGTGGAGGATATGAAGCCACAACTTCTGCATCTGAAAAAGTACAGCTATGGCAAGCAAATTGCTGCCATCGAGAAACTTATCTTCACTGGTCCCGCGCCACCATACATGACACCATCGGTCACTGCACCAAATGGCCCTTCGATGCCCATCGAAATCAACTCGAGTGCCCCCACACCAATGTTGACCAATGGTCAAAACAGTCCACAGAGCAGCAGTCTTCCAAGCACTGGCATCAGCATGATAGACGACCCATCCGAAAGCACATCATCGGGCAAGACGGCAACTGAAGGAAACGACGCAATTGCTCCCCCAGAAGTTGTCATCAATGGAGTTTAGACCGTTCACATTGTTTACATTTTTCTCCTTTTCAACTCATAAAATTATCGACAGTCGAATAAAAACTCATTGGCAAGGCGCGCGTCAAACGGGAAACATTGAATTTTGGGGAAACCGGAAAAGCGAAATTTCTATTTGAATTTTGGTCTTGTGCTTTCCCGTGTTGAACGCTCCATATATTGTTACCTACATCTTCTTTTACATCCTTATTGGGGGTTCTTGGTGTTCTTTTTGTGTCTTCATATCTTACAAGAGGGAAAAAAAATGGGTTGTATGGATGAAAACTATGGATATCACGAGTATTGTTATGCGGTGCCGTGGTAGGCTAGATATTATTATTACTTGCATGCTTTATAAGGGAACTCAACTGGGAGAAATATCTTGGGAAAGATGGGGAACAACATTTCTTCGGGGATTTGGTTTTTTTTTCTTTCGGTTTTCGTTGTGGGTTGTTTTAATCCTATTTGTTTAGTACTTCTTGCTGTTGTTCTTCGTTCTATTGTTTTTTTGGGTTTTTTTTTGGCGGTACCCGTACGGAGTCAATTGAGGGAGATCTCATCGAACGAACGAGCGATTGGTATTACAAGAGAAGATGGGGGAATTTACATGGATTTGGGACTTGAAGACACGGATGGATGGAAAATTTTAGGAAGTAGATTAACATTTGTTAGGGGTATATTTTGTGTGTGAACTCTTCTTTTTTTTTAGGTGGGATGGGAGGGACTTGAAATGGGGAAAATGCAATGGATACATATACCACGTCAAATTTCTCTTCTTTATTTTTGGGAGAGAGGGAATCAAACAAACTTGTTTACATCTTTCTCTTCGCTCTTGTGTCGTGTTTATTTTTCTGCTTTTTCGTGAGATGATGGGTGGATGATCATGTGTTTCTTGTTTGTGACTCCCTTTCTTTCGGTTGCTTTTGAGGAGAGAACCTGGGTATGATCGGACGGATATGAAAATGAGGAGGAATCTGGAGGAATTCTGTCGCTACATGGCCTGTGGTAAATTGATTGTTTCCTGCACTCTGTTTTGATCATGATGTTTGACCTCTTGTTGATACATACCTTCTTTGATCTCAAGAAACGTTCACTTTTCCTTGACAGATGATCTGCGCCTTTCTCGAATGGCGATCGTTTTTATGTGAATGGGTTCCAAGGCAAGATTCCTTGCTGCTGAATCGCAGGTTGTTGTCGAATTATCTCCTAAACGTTTAGTAAAAACTTACGCGTGGGGGTGAGGGTAGTGAAATTCGCAGGTGGGGTTTTGTGGGATACTTTTATATCTGTTACTGCGGAGTTTGTGGGGTATTCACTGGTATTCGGGGGTATGCTGAGGATATTGGTCTTCCTGGAACTTTGTTTTGTTTTCTTGGAAGGTTGGGGGTGTGTGGGATGGTGTTTTGAGAGAGGGGGGAGGGGGGGGGGGTGGAGATCCTAGGGATGCTGTGAAGGTTGGTTATTATTGAGAGGTGTTGTGTTTATTCAGGATTTCCTTTCGGCGGCTTGTTGAAACAAGCTATGTCTTCATTGTGTTTGAACTTTACTTGGATCGGTCCTTGACAATCGAAATGTGGAATTGATTAACTGAAATTGCGGGACTTGACTTCCAGTGCTATAAAGTTGGAGTTGTAAGGTGATTAGGAGTACTATCTTTCAGTTCGAAGGGTCTTGTTTCCTTGTGATCATAAAGTCATATAAGTTGGGATTCTTGTACTTGTACCACGGTCTCCAGCAGTTTGAGATCGATACTGCTTCTGCATGTACTGCATCGGGTCATGAGTAACCTTAGAGACAAGAATCGTTCTTATGCACAAGGAAGTAAGCCCCTAGGAGGCTACGGGGGTATGTATTTTGAAAGAATCTGCTTGTTTGTACTCAGGTTCCGAGGTAGAATCCTTGCTTTCGACTATTGATTTGCTGTCGAAAGTTGTCTAAAAGTTTGGGTACCATGCTTCTTCCCTCCGAAAGATGTGCTGTTCGAGGCTTTGCTTTATGAACCCAGTTGGTCTGCTGTCAATAGTGAGAGACTTGTTTATTACTATACCTCTAAGCGTAAGAGAGGAATGAGGAGGGTGACGCGGCTTCGGGATATGTGGAGGGAGCGGGAAGAAGAAAAAATAAAGCGGGAATGATAAATGGCTACGGGTACTTTGTGGATAACCAAGTTCACCTTTCCAATCATCCAGTATGGTCTCATTGGTCTTGGGTTTCTGTTGAGGTTGGGGCCGTTTTGCTTAGTATTATCTTCTCTTCCTTCTTGTCTATATTGAAACACGCAGGAACTTGTGCCATCTAGTCTTCCTTCTTGGGATAGGAAATGGTTGCGACTCGCAAAGCCTGAGGCTTTATAAGAAAACGTGAGTTGGAGTCTTTAGGAGAGTGGAACAGTAGACTTTTAGATCCGCATTCCGTATTGGGGGACTTCTATTTCTTGGTTAAACCCCTCTATAGTGGCCTGTCTCTTCCGAGAAAGGCACATTTTATTCAACAAGCAGGTGATTAAAGTCTCACTTACTGTGTGCACATGGTAAAATAGTGTACCGTTCATTACTTGCTATCGAGTCTTGTTTTGCTATCGAAATCTCTTCAAACGTTTGAGTGTCAGGCTACTAGTAGTGTTGTCTTCTGGTTAGAGCTGCCGTTCAATTTAGAGAGGTTTGATCTTCTTCGTTGAGGGGAGCGAAGTGTGAATGGGTGACAGAAATCCTTCGACAGAAGTGAATGAAAAGAAGCGAGGATGAACCAATAGTCAAGCATCTTCCGCTCTTAATACCAAAACGCGCCAGAATTCTGGACGAGGAGGTGGGAAAAGAGTACGGAGAAGGATAAATGCTTGCCATACTGGACAGATGACTGGAAAGAGGAGAGACCGAGATATCCAGGATGACTGCATTGTTGGGTTTAGTGACTCATTCTGTGATAGATTAGTCTGAAGGGAGAAGGATCAACCTGAATGACAAACCCTGGATTTTTGTACTGTGTCCATTAGTTGGTTACTTTGTACTTGGGTTTCAGAAAGGATAAAATTAAAATTTGCTCTGTGATATTGCTCCAGTGTCGAATATTTTATTACTATACCTGTAGCGTTTACTTGTTGGTGGTCATAAGGTGACTTACTTTGTAAGAACGGCTCTTATAAGATACTGCAAGTCGATAGGATTTTATTTTAGCGAGACAAAATAGTGCTGCCATTCCCAGGTTCTTGTGTCGCTTTTCTGGAACTTGCTTTAGTCTACTTAGCAGACTCACACATTAGTATTATAACGGCATACTTAAGCTTTCGATTCAGGAAATCTTCGTTCTAGAATATGACTTATTCTAAAAAGTAATAGAAGGTTTATATATATCTGAGAAAAACGCGAAGTTAGTAATAACAACCACCATACTATACGGAGTCTCAACTAAGCACTAGAAAATTCTACCGCAAAAAGATAGCGAGTCAAAATCAACTTTCACCCCTTCCCCCCCCCGGCTAAATTAGGGGACCACCCCGGGCCACACCTAATTATCGTCCTCTCTACCTTTAAACAAATAAGAATGTTGTTGGCAATTCATTTGAGTATTTGTGACGCGTTTATGAGTCAGCGTGGTCGAGTGGTAACACCAATCTCTGTGCGGAGCAAACATCTCTCTTGAGTCGAAAAAAGTGGACATGCTTTAGACCGATTCGTTCCTCTATTGGATCCTCCATTTTTCTCCTGGGGCTTTTCTGTAAATCTTGGAGTTACCTTCGAACCCCCCAATCTAGGCGTGGACTTGGTATCTCTGGGGTATATGGGGGGTTCCGATCGGTTTTGCCGATTTATTTATTCTTTTTTCTCCTCGTAACGCTTGCGAAACTGTTTATGACGTTCTAGACTATGACTTCTTTTATAATGCATTATTCCAAGTCTTATTTAAAGTCTTATAATCTCTTAGGAGAGTTAGCTGTTTGGAAATTGGTTCTCAAGGGGCGACATGAAGCTTCCTGTGTGTGAGAAATGTGTGTGTATAGGGGTTTGAAGGAAGGCTTTTGGGGAGCGTACTCTGCTATCGAGAAGTGTTTGAAAGGGACAAAAGTCACAAAACTGCTAAAGATTTACATGAGGTGCGGATTAAATTCTCTCTAGAAAGAAGGAAGGAAAGGTCAAGGAAACTCAGACTGTGACTAGTGAACTTAACGAACCAGTTATATAGTAGGAATACAAATCTCTGCTGTCAAATCTTGCTTTACTGTCGAATGTTATTTGAGTATTCAAATACAATTCTATTCTTGAATGTCTTCGTATGCGCGATGTTCTTAATCCCTTAATATATAGTATCTAGGACTAATAACTGTAAATGATTTATGTAGATGAGAAGCTTGGCTACGACAATGGCAAGGCATTTTCGACATATGTTTGACAATTGTTGAGGTAGCAACCGGCGGAAAAATTGTTTCTTTTAACATTAGATCCTAGCAAAAGTGAAGTTGTGAAAGGTCCTTCCTCAACAGAAGTCAGGAGTGGAGTGTGTGGCTTCTCGACAGTGTATTGAACTCGTAGGGTATAGTAGGGTAGTAACTACTTACTACTCTACTGACTACATGAATGGTACTCGAGTAATTAAGTAGTTTTTTGTTCTACTACTAAATATATATTTTACTTATTATACATCTTCTAGATATTTGAGAAATTATATAAATCTTATAAAGTAATTCCTTTAATATTCTCCTTTTTTTTCTTAAAGTTAAATCTTCTTATAAGTTTAGAGAAATGAAATTCTTTGAATAAATTTAGGCTCACTAGAAAAAATGCAGTTGTTTAAACGTAATATAATATACTATTCTAATGTTCTTTAAGTATCAAAGCTTAATAAAACTATATATACATTACGAGTTTCAGACCCTAAGATGAGTAAATAAATATAAAACCTTGCGAATTAAAAGTGGCCTCTGTGAATGTTAATAAGTAGGATTAATAACTCCTTGAAATACTCGTGATCTCATTAAGACGACCTGGTCTCACACTACCGAATTTCCATCCCGCCATCGAATAGAAACCGAAATCTCCCTCAGATAATATCTACAAGTAAATCAAAAAATCCCAATCTCAAAATCTCTATTCCTCCACAAATTCTACATCAAACTCTAAGACTCACCTTCCCAATTAATGAACCCCGTCACGCAACTAGCACCCAAGGAACAAATAAATAGCATCATCCTTCTTCCTACCTACTTATGTACCTATCAACATAGTTGCATTCTCTCTTCCTATTTAAGAATACGAAAAATTCGCCTTCTCTGAATGAAATACCGAAATCGAAAACAAGATAAGGATCAGAAAGGGAGAGAGTAGACCCCATAAATTTCTCCATCGACACCACAAGGAAAAGAATACTAGAACTACATCGAACCTCAACATACCCCCTACAATAAATGCATACATCTCACAAATCATCTACTCACACATATCATCAGGAGAAATATATTTACTTTCTCTCTCTCTCCTAAAAATTAAATCAGACGTCCGTACAAAAACCAAAAAGAGAATACCCGAATTCTCACTCATGAACAAATCCCCCCTTTCTCGAAAAAAATACCTCTCTCCTTACCTACCAGGGAATGAATGCTGCGGGGCATTTTGAGGTGGCAGCAGATATCCCGTCCTCAAGAGTATATTTGTATTCCTACTTCTCGTTCATTTTTAGACTGAACTTCTGTCATTTGTCACGCAAGCTGCAGTCTGACCCATCTCCACCACCATGCAAAATTTCACACGAGAGGACCAACCAAATATAATTGATTATTTTTTCCATTTTTCATTCCTCAATACACAAAGCCAGTCTTTCGGCAACAACAAAAAACAAGACGTAGGTAGGTCCCCGGGCCCATTCATTGAACAACAATGCCAAAGGAGCTAAAAGCCGGACGCAGCCCAGCCTAGCAAACGCGAAACTGAACAAAACCAGCCAAAGGCAAGAAACCCCATTCTGCTCAAAATAACCCCCCGATCCAGAGAATTCCCATCTCAAACCAACCAAAGCCAAGCCAAGCCCTCAAGCCCCTCACGGTCTTCTCTTCTTATGAGTGTAAAAAGGTGACCTCCGTGTATGCAGCCAGAGTGAATTTTTGCAAGAACAAACAAAGAAAATAAAGAAAAGCAAAAGGGACAAACAGTGTGTATCAGAGTGAAAAGTTCGGTTGAGGGGCGGAGAAGTATGCCATAGCGGACGAACCAAAGGCGCTTTTCAAATGACCTAAAAGCCAAGGTGCCAAAATGCAAGGGGCCTTATTCGAGCAAACACCAGAAACAAAATCCCCCCTGCTCCACAAATGACCCAGTCGAGTGTATTCCGAGACGCCACATATAAAAACCAGGTAATGCAACCAACGACCTGCACCCTCGAACCCCCAGAGGACAAAAAGAAGAACGTAGAAGTAGAAACGTGCGTCAAGGCATTCGAGTCGGGTTTTTTTTTCCGTCGCCGAACAATCGTGGGACTTCTAATAACGCATTGAAAGCATATGAAGGACACCGAATTAAATGCAATCAGCGACCCATATGGTACAAGAGCGCAACCGGTAAAGACAACGAGGCAGTATTATTATCATCGACGAGACATCTGAGAAAGGGCCGTCGAGATTTAATGTCGAAGATGGCGCCAAATCTAATCTTGATCGTCATGCTCATACTTTTGTTGAGGTGCATTTTGGTTATCTGGGAGTAAAAGTTAGGGGTGTTAACTAGAGGAAAGGGGATGAGGGAATTAATAACGTTGGCTGTACATCTGATTTGGCGCACCATAAGGTGAAGCTGGGTATCCGGAGAACGATTGCATTTGATTGCCATCGTATTGTTGCAATTGTTGAACTCCGCTTGAAGGAGTCGATTGGTATTGAGTTGGGACTTGGGTACCCGGTTGATAACCGATAGGAGGGAGTTGAACGGCTCCACCAGCTGGTGGTTGCTGTTGTTGGTAACGTTGTTGGGGATGGCCACCTTCGCTGGGTTGTTGTTGCTCAGGTGGAGGGCCAACTTGTTGTTGTTGAGGAACTCCCCCCATTCGTTGGCGATCCTCTTCCTGTTTGCGTTGGTTTTCTTCCTCCTTCTTACGTGCCTTCCACTCCTTGCGGATTTCCTTGAATTCTGTAGGCATACGTTAGCGTGGTGTTACATTGGAATATACCCGAAGATTCCCAGTTTGGGGTTGCCCCTGCTAGCTCCGGAATGAGTGAAGTTATCCCCAAGACGCAGAATCATCGGATCTACACTAGCTTCCACGCCAGTGGAGAAAGGCACCCGCACAGGGCACTAAGAGATTCGGACAATTCCCAAGCGCCATTGAAGGTTTGAAGGTTCAAATGCGACGTTGAAGAATTCAACATCGTCATCAAATGTGACACTAGACAGACGCGCGAACACAATGCTGCAAGTGCAGGGAAAGTGCAGGAGCAGTGCAGGAACATTATCGCTTGCGTGAAAAGGGGGCAGGAGAATTTCAAACATACCTTCTGGTGTGCGCTTTTGACCGTGCGATTGCATAGTGACATGGGCGTTGAGGTGGTTCAAGGTACCATAGGCCTTTTCGCATCCATTCCAACCACACTTGTACATGCGTTCAATTTCTTCATATCGTCGACGGGGTCGCTTGTGTTGTTGAGCACCAGGAATTGGGACAAAGGAGTAAACCTGCGAAACAAGTCAGAGACGCGTCTTCCAGGTTAGATTGCACTGGAATTTCAATCCTAGGTGCGAAACCCGATGCAGGTGCAGTTAAATACAAGGGCATTTTCAGAGTTCACCTTTGACGGCCTTGCAAGTAGTAACGGGGAATGAAAGAAGGAGATTCGTGCTTACCTGGCCTGGACGTTGGGCTGCAGTCGCCGAGGATGGCGTATGAGCACCGCTGACAGCATATCCTCCTGGTGCCATTCCATGAGGGCCCTGGGTACCAGCGTAGCCAGCCCAGTCTGGTCGAGGTTGGGTGTACATACCGCCAGATTGATGGGAGGAATAGCCGTGTTGCATCTCTTGTTGCGGGGGGTAAGGTGAATATTGACTGTGCGAGGGGTAGGTAGGACTCGAGGCCGCGATTGAAGGATCTATTGAAACGTCCTGGTCAGATTTGATTTGATTATTTTGATGACTGGAGCTGCCATCCTGCAAGGGCAAAGACGGACTGTTTGGTTGGGCCATGCCGGCGCTGCTGCTGCCGCTGTGATTGCTGGCTGGGTGGTAGGGTCGGTGAAGATTCGAATCTGGGAAGGAACCTGAACGCGCCGTTTGGGGATAGAAGCTGACTTCGGAGGTGGGCGTCGCCGCAGTCGAGTACTGGTTCTGGTTCTGGTTCTGATTGGGACTCGGCTTGACCTCTACTTGCTGGGAAGGATACTGAGGAGCAGAGGGATTATCTGCCGGTGATTCTTCAGCCTGAGCGTTGGTCAAGGCGTGAGGATATGATGAGTGCAAACCTGACTGAGGAAATTCGGGTGGACCACCTCTGTCCATAGAGTTGCTTTCCGAATTGGTGTAGGCCCCCAGGAGCGAAGTCAAGGCCACCTCGTTGGAGTTGTCCGGAGGTGACTTTGGATCGTCGACGGCAGTCGCGGGATGGGACTGGTGGGTAAAATGATGTTGTGAAGCTACCAAGGACATACTACAGCTCTAGAAGTATATCTAGAGAAGAAGATAGTGCTAGAAGGGGAGGTAGAATATGCGCAAGCGTAGTGCGATTGAAATTGGCCTTTCACTAAGAGAGGAAGTGCGGTTCGAGTTTGGGGGTGAGGTGGGTAGGTAGGTAGGTAGGGTACGGTACCTAGGTAAGTAGGTAGGGTAGGGTAGGGTCGGTCCAGGTAGCGTAGAGTGGGGAAGGAGCGATGGAACGAGACGACTTTGGGTTGATCGATACGTAGGTAGTACTCCAGATCCTGGACAGCGCAGGGCCGGTCGAGATTCTGATATGCAGGTGCTTGGACTGGTGGCCACGCCAATGCCAATTCACTTTCGACTACCGGAATGGCAAGAGGGAACTTTGGAGACTTCACCTGAATTCAATTCCAGCTCTGCTTGCAACTGATTATTCGAATGCGCCGAGGGACGACGGTTTTGTCGTCGACGCGTTACGAATTGAGCGACCAAAGGAGGAAAAAGGGCAAGCCACCGATAGTAGCGAGGAAGAGTTGTCGGTGCGAAAAGTAGTGTAGTGCAGCCAGAAAAGACGGGGGAATGCGCCACTGATAAATAGTTGGAAGTCGAGGGGAGTTTCGTACCCTTTTTTTGGGACTCGCTGCACCGGCACGTATTCTTTTTTTTTTTTGGCGCGGGGTTGGATTGGTGACGGTTTTTTCTCCTTTTGACGTAACCCGTGACTCTTTTTCTCGAAAATGAAGACGGATGTGAACTGCGACGTCAATACTTGGAGATTGTTGAGAGGAATTCCAACTGGTGTTGGGAGGATAGTGTGGTGGTGGTGTGTAGTAGCTCGAGCTCGAGTGCGGCAGTGGGTGCTTGCGGTGCGCGCTTGGTGGTTGGGTGAGTGGTGGTGGTGGTGGTGGTGGTGGGTGGCAGTACTCGAGTAGGTTGGTGGGATGAATGGCGGAGAGGTCGAGGAAGTGGCCGAGAGAGGTTAAGACCGAGGGGCCGTGGGGACTTTTAGTGCTTTTTGGTGCGCAGGCGAGGGAGGTGAGGGAGGTGAGGGAGGTCCACGGGTGCTTGTTGAGGTGGATGGGGTGGGGAGACCTGGACAAGCTTGACTCGAAGCCGCCTTTAGGTCCAGGCAGAAGAGTGGATCCTCGAGTATTTTTTGGTGATTTTTTGTGGTGGTCACCTCTCGTGCACCAATGCACCGCTCTCCACTCTCAATGACGGGGTCGAGCTTTTTGCAGGGGGGTTCTCACTTCACCTCTCCACTACCTTAGGTATCTGCACTGGACGGGGCGTCTACTCGTACTGTGGGTGAGGTACTGTAGCTGGTGAGCCTTTGAAAGAGGCGGCTCCACACGGGCTCCACCAAAAACTCAAAACTTTGAGAATGCCCAGACACTATTTCACTGCTCCCACTCGTCGTCTACGCTTGCCTGTAATTGGTCCCGTTGTAATGGACTTCTGCTCGTATGGATGGCGATTTCCCCCAAAAATACTGGAGAAGTGATGATCTCGATATCCCTCTACTACGTATTATATGAGCTGAAAGCGAGACAGGGCGAGATGGAGCAAGATAGAGATCTAGTCTGCGAGGATGGTCGAGAGAGAATCTATACTGATTGATCGCAGGTACTGTACGGTACGAGATGATTGATGTTCCTCCGGGGGGGGGGGGGGGGGGGGGGGGAGGGAGAGGGGGAAACTCTCTGAAGCTCAAAATGATTCAGGAATCAAAACTCGCCGGTATGGGCGTGGGGATGATGGCCGAAATGACGAGCCTCCGACGGCACTTCTACTCCGCACTCCGTAGTAGACCAGGGCCCAATAACCTCAGCTATTCCTCTTCCTCTTGAGTCTTCCGTCCTCGTCTGGGGGCTTCAAGAAAGTATACGCTACGGTACACCCGAAATTCTCCGCAACTTTCAATGCAGTCAGGTCTTCTTGGCCCTCTGCAGCCAATTGCTACCTTTCCACGGATAGCTGTGCTTTCCAGGAACCGTGGCCGTCGATCGATTGCGGATTCAGATTGACCTTCGGATCTGCTGGTAGCGTCAACCTAGTGGTAGCGTCTACGCTAAGTGCTTTCTCAAGCACTGCCTGTCCTATTGCGTGCTGAGTCTCGATTCTTCAGCGACCACTTGGAGGTCACAACTATTTTACCACCAAAGTCCAAAGACCAATGTCACAAAAGCCCCGGCTGAGCTTGAAGAGGGGTTCTAGCCCAAGGCTCTCTGTCGCGAGATGCTAAAGGCGTCGGCAGTAAAGATCCTGATGCGGTCAAGTGACTGTGGATCTGTTCCTCTGGATGAGGTTGTTGCCTTCTGTTTCCTCTGATGCTTCGATAATGTATGTTGCAAAGGGAAGGTAAACTCTGAGCGCGTTTCTGATGTCACCGGGGAAGCACAATGAGCAGTACGATCGGGCAGGTGGCGTATGGGGGTCAAAAGGTCTCTCGCAGATCTATCTTCTGCCCGGAGGACGAGTGGGGGAGTGTGTAATTTTCAAGGGAGTTTTGGGAGCAGAGGTGTTGTTGACACGCTGCGTGTCAAGGTCGTCCGTTCTTTATTTTTCTTTCCCGCCTGCACAAGCGTTGCTGTTTCCAACGCTTTCTTCAGTCCGTCTAATCTTTGTTTTAAGGGTGTATGCTGTGGCAGGACACGGTCTGGCACTTGGTGCGGTTCGTCGAGTAGTTCGTGGGAAAGAGGGAGTTTCGATGTGGCCGATTGCTCATGTCAACTTTATCGAAGCCGTTTCCGTTTGAAATGCGCCCCCGTCGTGAGAGAAGACCGGTCGCAGAGTTCGAGTGTCTGTCAAACGTAGTGATGATGAACAAGCTGAGGAAGTCTAGAGTTTCTCGACGACTAGTCAACCAGCCTAAATCACAACGAGTATGAAAACTTGTTGTGAAGATGTTGCTTGTTGCTTATTTCTGCCAAACTTCAAGTTTTGGACCACGGTCGAGGCTTGAAATTATTCTGTTGCGGGCAAATGTTAGTTGGCAAGCAAAACAAAGGGACAGTTGTAATGTCGGGTCACAATGGCACACCTCTTGGTGGTTGACAAAGGTGCTCGACGTCAGGGTCGATACCGAAAGCAAGTACAGTATTTGCGCGATGCGATGATGCGGGATGGGAATAGATGAAAGAGAGGCTAACTTGATCGCTGACTAGCGTTGGATGCAATGCTTGAGCGAGCGGCCTCGGAAAGATCCCTGGGTGGAGAGGGTGGAGGGGAGCGGGCAGCCAGCACACTTCCTCGGAGGCGAAGAAACACTCGGAAAACACGGCGTTTGCTCTCGAGGACGGTGGCAAAAATGAGATGCAGAGGCACCAGGGACCACCAGTTTCGCCCAAGAGTTGATCTCTTGGAGTTTTCCAGGACAAAATACCGTCTATTTCGACGTCTTTCGAACCCTGCTGCGTTGGTCACGTCCGGGGCCGTTGGAGGAGGAGGGCGTTGGGATTTAGGGCGACGCTTGTGTAGGCGACCCAGATGTGCGGGTATGATCTGGAGGCACCGCACTAAGGATTTCTTGCTGCAACGAGGGATGAAGGGTTTCCAACGAACAAAGATTTAGGCCAACACAATCGCGCGCTTGATTTCCCTACGCTGGCTTTGCTAGTGAGGGCAGATGAACAGGCACAACAACGAGTTCCACGACTTTGAAATGTTTTCGGCGGGACTTTTGGAATTGCAATCGTAATCGATATCGAGGACAGCAAAAGACCCGTTGGTGAGGGTGGCGAGGGTCTCTCTCTCTCTCTCTCTCTTGGATTGCTCAGCAAACGCACATACACTTTTTTCCAACACTTCAGCGAATTCAAGTGGGCTGGTAAGATCGACCGTAGAAGGTAGAAGGCGTCTTCTAGTGAAAATTTTGGGCTGGGAATCCGCCAATACCCTGTAACTTGCTGAGGCGGCCAACAAATTGATGCCGGGGTGCCATCGCCAGTATTGGACGTGGCTTGCATCGTGCTCCTGCGGGCAAGACAATTTCTCAACGCAGCACAACACGACAGGTCCCGGGATCCACGAACAAACGAGTAAGAAGACTGATGGATGAAGTTTCCGCTGCTGGCGAATGGCTGACTTCAAGATGGTGTCTTGAGTGGCTCAGAGGGCAGCGTGCAGGAGCAGGGAGAACGGGATCAAATCAAAGCCCTCGACTTGAAGGTTGGATACATCTCTTCCGAGAATTGATGATGCCGAGTCATGATTTGGCTGTCAATCAACATCACGAGCGGTATTCAGATAGGAGGTGCTCACTCCAAGGCAGTTCCAGCGGCAGTCAAGAGAAAGCATGGTGCAGCGAATCAGTCAACATTTCTTCTAAGCCATGTCATATCATGACGTTGATTCTAAGAGGCTACAAGTACCACGGCTGCCTGGGTCATATCATCTGTATGCGGGGATTTGTATGCATATTTTTTGAGTTTTCTTGGCCAGGTCGAGCTCACCGAAGCGATTGAAGCAAGCCTGCAGGCTGAACTTGAGCGGTGATAGATGAGCTGTCAGTCATGTCAGAAAAGCAACACTGGACCATCCAGAGGGACACAGAAAGCAGAGCGAGAAGCCTCTCCGAATCACCCCGATCATCCGATATTCCTAACAACATTCTGCCCAAAATCTCGTCGTCGAAAATCTTAGTTACCGTGGCATTTGCCCAGGTGCAGTAAGTATGCGGTTGTGGAACTAGCAAGCTACCATGTTTCCACGCGACTCCTGAAATAACCACGACCGTTGGCAAGCATTTCAGCATGCTTTCTGCGAAACTCGCCTCTCCTTGCTATCATTGGGCTTCTAGGCTATCAGAATGGGGTTTATCAAGGCACTGGTAATGTTTTTGAACCACCTTCTACTTTGAGGTACTCGAATACGGACTTATAGTGCATGGTAGTTTTCTATCCAGATTAAAGATCCCATTCTTTACGAGATATGGTCCTGTTCCTGGCGTGGGGGTTTCTGGTCTTGTCCGAAGCCATCAAAAGGAAAACCAATCTCTCCCACAAGACCGATTTACAAGATTGAAGTCGGCCACGAAAACAATGAAAAGGGAAGAGTAAAGAGTAAAAGTAGAGAATGTTCCAATTTCTCTGCTGTGCCTCACGGCTATTCCTGGTCAGCATTTTATCCTTGGAAGGTCTAAAAATCCCATCAATCATTATCTCGAGGCGGTAAAAGGTGTTCGTTTCCCCGCGATAGCCGACCAGCCTTCCATTGTCGACGACCTAGGATTAGTAAAAATCAAACAGCTCATGTGTTCGCAGATCGTCAACGTGTCCGCAATTGGTACCGGATTGGGCTTCTCTTCCTCTTCACCGTCTTCTCAGCTCAGGGTCTCATTCTGCACATGGGGCTCTTTTTCGACGGCGATTATGCAGCTGTTCGACGAGTATCACAATTCTCTTCATCGCTGCATCGGGACCTGTCTTGGGTTCTTTTCACAGTTCTCTGCACGAGAATCCGATGGTGAAGGGATGAATGGCCCCCAACGGACGTTGATATAAAAGTGAAGCTATCTCGATAAGCTCATCCGGTTGCTAGGTTGTTTGTTCATTTCTCTCTAGTCGAGGGCACTGGACTAAAAGCACTCGCAGTAGCTCTCCCGCCGCAACGGTTAATGGAATCCGGGCGACGACACTCCCCAGAGCGACACTATCGGGGCTTCTTAGTGGTGAGTTCATGCCAAGCGTCGCTACTGTGACCAAATGCCATCGTAAATGCCATGCGACACGAGGCGACGAGGGCGTGAGCATGGGCGGCATTTTAAGGTCGGTTTGTTAGGGGCGATCCAAGGGGTCTTTCTTTTTTTTGATGACATGCCGCTACGAGGCATCTCCAAGTGCCCACGAAGAAGGCTGGATGGAATTGGAGATTCGGGGGGGGGGGTTTTTTTTTTTTTTTTGGAAAGGGAGAAAATTGCCCATTCAGTCAAGACGAGGATAATACTGTGCAATCAGTCACCTCACGCTCCTATTCATGGAGGGTATCCATTGACCACGCGTCCGGTTCTGTTGAAATTTTCACTTGCCTCCTCCCCTCCCCTCTCCTCCCCTCCATCCGAGTCCCGAGTCCCGACCTCAACCCTTGTGCTCAATTGTACCTGCCATAAACCCGGCCCCCAACAACCACCTCACTACCCAACAACCCCCCAGTATTATTTTCATATATTTGCTACGCACTCAGCATCTGAGAGTCTGAGACGCAAGCAACATCAAATTTTGGTCCTGCTCCTCGATCCCTCCCACCAGATCCCCACTAGGATTCAAAGTGAGACCACGATTAGGCCGAAGATCTCGTCACTGTGCATCTCCTCGAGTATGCATCCGTGAGCCAGGGGCCGTGACCGCTCTCTCCCTTCAAATCAACAGATGGCAGCAAATCAAAGGGACAACAGTCAGCGATTATGCGTTTGAACTTTTTACGATATTACATCAGCAGCTGCTGAGCTGAGCTGAACCACCATCACCACCTGAACAAGGCGCTGCGCTTTCCTAAGAGTACAGTACGAAGATACGGATACAGTCATGGAAATCGAAGATTGCCGTCCCTTCCTCTCAAATCGTACGTACAGTATTGCCTCTGTGCAGAGGTGGGGTAGGGAATGGTTTCCACGTTGCAGATCTTGCATTGCCTCTTTTCCAAATCCTCCTGATAAGAGAGGCTGGGAGTTGGGCTGGGAAACTGGGGTCTTTTTGCACGGAGATTTGAAAAAATCGAGCCTTCCAGCGATCTGAGAGCATGGAGCAAGCAGTTGAAAACACGAAAGGAAAACAGACTGGGCAAATCAGAGGTGCTTGTTTGGCCCTTCAAGACATTTAGCCGACCCCCCTCCCCTGGTCTCCCACTCTCCGCATCTGGGTTTTGGATGTCATGGATGGGAATTTTGGAGCCAATGATCGTCGATTCAATATTAACCTGAAAATAAGTACTGGGATGTGAAAACTGGAGTGCTATGGAGGGAGAAGAAGTGCGCGACTTTTCTTTTCAACACATGCTTGAAATGTGGAGTTCAGAGCCCTGAATACTCAGCCAGACAGGCAGGCAGTTTGTTGTTGACACTCCAAAGTCGCAGAGAACCTATTCGGGCTCTAGTGTCACATAATTCCATTGGCTAGGCTGGGCTGGGCAGTACAAGTACAGTACCAGCCAGGTCAGCTTTTGGTTTCTGCTGCAAATTCCGCCTCAGCGTCACATGGTCGCAGTGCTAATTTTAAGGTTTAGCAGCACCTGGAAAGATCCCTGGAGGAGAATGGGAACCCATGAGAATAATCCCTGAACGATGATGGCAATGGCAAAGCAAGCACGGAGAAGGGTGAGTGGTGAGTGGTGAGTGGTGTGCCGCCGGAAACTTGAGATTCCTTGCACATCCAGTGCCGCCTTTAGCAGCGTCCCCAAATGTCAATTGTTCCCATTATTTCCCCAAAATTTACAAGCCAGATCCTTGGTCTGGACTGGGTCGGACCTCCTCTTTCCTTTCCATTGACCTGCGTTGGCTCCCGCGCACCAAGGGAAGATGTAAAAGGGAGGATTTTGGCACTGATATATTTACGCTAGGCTTTTGAGGCCTGCTTAGGTAGTAGTAGTAGTATTATCTGGGGTTATTTATGGATGGGATATGGAGAAGTTTCGTACGATTACGAGACTAAAAGTAGATCTCCCTTATTTTTTCCAAGATCTGTGCTTTATGATGGAGAGATAACCCTACGCTACTTACACTACCTCCTCCAACCTTAACTCTTCTAGCCCAGGAACGGGCATGGAAAAGTCAAGCTCTACTTGGCGAGCGTGCAAGTGGAGGAGTTAAGTCCAGTGCAGTACTGTAAATGGAGAGGGGAGCTGGGTCTGGGTGGGTACTGTACTTCCTCTCCTCAAACTCTCTTTCCTCCAAACCTCTCTCCCTCTGTGCACATTCACATTCACATTCACATTCACATTCACTCCAATCCCATCCAGTCAAATCATTGCACATCTTTTCCGCCACATTACTCTCTCTCCCCATCAGGAAATTGCACAAGCCAAGTTACCACGAGTGTCGAGTCAAGTATCTCCAGCGATACGTCCAATCAGAATAGTTCAACTCTTCAAAGCTGCATATTGACATGTGGTGTGGCTTGCCCTGCCTTTGCTTTCCCGTCGTCCGTCTCTTTTTTCTCTTCCTTCCTTCGCTCCCGCGAGCGAATTAAGCGCTGGTGGGAGGGAGGGAGAGGGGACTAGGTGTGGTGATGAACACGTCTGTGCTATTTACAAGTACCTAGGTAGGCTTTTTTGTTTAGTGGGATGTTGTGACTTTGAGGGGTGTTGGGTGTTATTGGTGTTTGTTCATACTTTTTATGTTTCCCGTCACTTTTATATTTATTTTCTCTTCATGTTTGTTTGTAAATTTGAGAGAGCTCGAGTCGTGATATCTATCACTCTTTGATTCTGGGGATTGTGAAATACCTTTCGTTTTATCTATTTTTGAATGCTGATTTGGGAATCCCTCTCTTCTTGGGTGGTTTTACATTGAAGAAGGTTCAAGCTATATGACTCCGCAGGATGAGAAGAAACAATCGCTCTTTCTATTTTTGATTACTGTTTTTAGATGGTATTTATTCTTCGGGTGTGGTGATATCTTTTGGGGTCTTTTGGGTCCTGGGAAGCTGTTTATCGAGGTTGATTGAGTGGAGGTATTAGATGTGGGTTTTCGTGCTGGTCAGTAGTGATGTTATATTTCATTCTCTTGGGGAATTATTGGTAGTTCTGGATCATCTCGCGTAATTGAGATATTGTGGCTTGAATAAATACCATTTACATTCTCACAGATTTCGAAGTAAAAGACGGTTTCCACCACGAACGAATACTGCAGCCCATGGTGAGGTGAGTACGGAAGGTTATTTGAAAACAGCTTAGGGAGAGTGATCTGGTAAGGGAGGAACACAGTATCCGAGGAGGGTATTAGGAAGAGGACATACCTGCACAATCGGTAGTTACGTGGCGAGCCTCAGAAAGGGAAGTGGGAAAATATCCTAATTGACATGAAACTTCCTATGAGTATCCATGAGAAAGGGGAATAGCGCACAAGAGAAGGTTTATCAATTCGCTATTTGAAAATAGAGGGAAGACGACCTTGATCGTGCTTTGAGGGTGTTTTAAATCCTCGCACTGAGAAGGTAATCTCTCATTCTCATTGAAGGCATGAGCTAGTTTATGGGTTTATAGCGGTGACAAAATGAATATTTGATCTTGATTATTAGCACGCGTCTGTGTTGATTTTTTTAGCGTCTGTGATTTCAGAAACTTTCCAAGTATAGAAAAGGTAAACTCTTATGACAAGTGATATTTGGTAAAGGGAATTCAACAAAAGTATCTTTAATTCCAACCTGGTATCGACAAAACCATCGTTCATAGTCTAAATATAAGAATTAAGGTTCTCAACCTATCCAGTAGCTTTACCTGGACCACCTTGACAATTAGCTGTATTTTAATAACCCAATCAGAGGGGGGAAAGGGATGAAGCTGGTTGTGAACTAACTTCTCGAAAAGGAGTAATTCAAAGTTCAACCTTCCACTAATCTTTCTCTGTAACAGGATCTTATGGAACTGTTGGAATGAAACAAAGCAAAGGTGAGAAATCGATGAGTATCTCGAGGTGCGTGTTGACCTTGTGACTTTGTCCAGGAAGGAAACTTTCCTACTTCTAAAATAGCTAGCCCTTATGAACTCGGTGTTAAACTACTCGCAGTAGATCTCTAATGTAGACGAGTTGATCCAGAGATTCCGCTCACGGTTTTTACGGGCTGCCCAAACTTTGGTTCTTTAGTGCCACAATAATTATACGCTTTTTGTAAACCGTGACGCTCTCTTCTGTCCAGCTGGTACGAGATTCGGGTTCTACGCAGTAATGATGCAAAATATCTTATATGCTTCTTTCATGTTTCTGGGACTGCAAGAGACCCATGGAACTCGAAAGTGCCTGGTACGTCGTGCTATCAATCTCTGATCTCTTAACAACCCCCAATAGATCAATAGTCGCAGACCTCTTAGATTTTGGGTTTCGAATGGATGTGGATATGATGACCATGATTAATAAATATTAAAAAGCCATATAATCCAATTTGAATTAACAATTGATAAACAATTTACCAGCTGTGATTTTCTTAGAACTGTTAGATGTACATGTATACATATTTTTAAAAATCGTATAAAGTATATGTTTTACAAATGAAATATTTTGAGACCAGAATATAGATATCTAAAAATAAGAAGGATCGACTATACGGATCCCTGAATTCTTGATCAAGTCGATCTACTTTAAAGGTAGCTCAGGCCACTTAGATGCCTCTCTGAATGCTTTATTAGATAACCCACAACACTAGATAGTTCTAAAACTAAATATTTTTGATGAGTAATAGTAAATACTTGATTAGTTTAGCTAGGTTGTGTAAAAGAGTCACTAGATAATCAACCACCGAGAGCGATGAATAGTCATGATGTAGAATTTGGAAACGCAGATGAGAAGCGTGGAGACAATCTCAATTCATACCATTGCCGTTTCACTTCCAAGCGATGCATGAATTTATATAGTAATTATGTCACTACTTTATTTTGTCAAGTGAGCTTAGTGAGTTCAGCTATTAGATGATATTATCCGAGGAAGGTTAGGAATTTTAGGCGAACTATAAAATGCTTTGTAAATTCCAAAAGTACACTGTAATAAGCAGCATTCAAGTCCATTTAGTCAATATAGAGATCCAGACTTTCTAAAACACTCAAGTTGACCGAACACAAAATAGAGTGTGATTTACTGTAATTTTAGTTACGATCGATTGGGAGCTGGTTACCCATTTACAAGGAATGCTCACTTTGCCAGGCAGTGAAGTTGGAGAAGATTAAGAATAGTGCAGAGGAGAAAGTAAAACTCAATGTCGACCTCGTTGCCGCGGAACTTTGTGGCACAAGTGAAATTTCCATCTTTCATCCGACAGCAAGCAGTGTGAGCAATGATTAGATTAGATTAATGGGTCGTTAATCAAAATCATGATTAATATAATTATATTAACGGTAATTGACTGTTTTACTCTCTAATTAATTGTAAATACCTAAACTACCTCTTAAATAATTCTACTATAACTGGAATACTCTCTAATTTAATACCCTCTGAAATAGAGGGTATTCCGGTCATAAATAGAGGGTATTCCAGTTAGTTTTTATTCACTATATCATAGATATTTACGTCTATTTTTCAGTGAATTAGAGCTAGTTCCTTAAAATAATAGCCTTTAATATACTATCTCTAATTTCTATTTAACGATTATCTTTCTAGCTATTCCTTTAATATTACTACTACTACTACTACTATAAGATAAATGCGAGTGATTACCTTAAGAAGGTTTAATATAATATAGCTAAATCTCTACTATATTATACTATTAAAAAGTCTTAAAAGAAGTAAGAAGAGAGAGTTATAAGGGATATATTTAACGATTTAGAGGGTATATAAATTAGTCGAGAGTAGAGTACTATTAAGAAGAGAAGAGATACTATTAACGCCTAGCTAAACAATTATAACGAATCCTAGTATATTATTAAATTAGACCTTAATTATTATATACTTAAGTATAAAGTAGAAGACATCTATAACTTCTATATATAAATTACTCTATCTAATAAAAGTTAGCGCGCTAAACTTTAAGCCTATATACTATATATATGTCCTTCTAATATATATCTAAACTATAAGAGTAAGAATAGTATTAAATATATCCTTAATAACTATAGCGATATTATCGATCGAGATTCTATATAACGATTCTTAAACTAACTAACTAAGGTAACTAAGTATCGCTAGAGTTTGTTCTTATAAAGAGGTTTAATTGTAGACTAAGTGTTTACTCGAAGGTAAACTTGTTACTTAACTATAAAGCTATTAAGGTATTAGTAATAATGTAATATTAAGTTAAGTACGAAGCTTCTATCTAATAGTAGACATACTAGTCTTATATAGAACCTTCGTTCTCTATTAGAGTCCCTCGCTTAAGAGGACTACCTATGTTAGAGTCCCTCGCTTAAAGGGAGTCCTAAACATTAAGGACTCTAATAGCCTCTAAGGACTCTATTATATAAGGACTCTATCACGTGATCTGTACTAATATAATGAGATCCTGTACTAATAGCTTAATACTATACTAGTACTTTACTAAGAGTTTATATATAAATAGTATTCTAACCTGTTAGAACGCTGTCTAGTCTTTACTTATTACGTGTTAGTATATAGTTTATAATACTATTCCCTTCTTAGCCTAGCGTGTCCCTACGCTATTAGTTTTAACGAAATAATAATATTAGTTCCTGACTATCTTCTCTTTAAACATATCAGTCTTTTATAATAAATAGAAGTAACGTCTAGCTTTAGCTCTTTATATCGAGAAAGCTAACTACCTTACGAATACTTGTTTCTACTATTCCTGTTATTCCTATCGATGTTTCCTTTTCCTAGACGAATCGTTCTATTATTCTAAGTACGTTTATATAAAGAAGCCTTATAATACTTCTAGTTATTATGTTATTACTCTATAAGTTCTAACTAGAACTCGTAAACCTATCTGTCGTTTCTTTCTTAGTCTTATATACGCGAAGAAACGTCTAACAACTACTCCTCCTGCTAATCCCTTTACTCCTGCTCTGTCTAACTGGTTTCCTACCTTCGAGGTACCTACTTAGGTCAACCTTTCTCTTATTAATACTTCTCTAGACTTTATTCTAGATCTAGTGTTTTTTGATGTCTATCTTACTAACTCTACTCTATAGATAGACTTAGGTTCTAGAAGTAGAACTCCTCTACCTTCGCTAAATACTAGCTAATATTCTCTTTTAGTTTCTAAGTGTTTTCTAAATATAGATAATCTAACTATTTAATTAAATACTTAATCTTACCTCTAATAAGTTTATAGTTAAGAATCTTCTTAACCTTATATTAGAGCGTATAGTAAATACTCGTGAATTGAACTATAGAGGTAGACTTTATATAAGAACGAACAACTACTGTTCTAAAGTAGAGTTCTAACGCTCTCTATATACAATAGAACTAGCTACGTGTCCTCTTTAAGTATTACGTGTACTATAAACATTAACTCTATAACTCTACTATTACTACTACTACTACTACTACTACTACTACTACTACTACTACTACTACTACTACTACTACTACTACTACTACTACTGCTACTACTACTCGTCGCTAGGCAACTAAGACTATACCACGAGTGTAACCTCTTATACCTTATACTTAGTATTTAGGTTAACTAGCTAGATCTCTACAAGTAGAGCTAGTAGTACTCTTAGTAGTACTAGTTTAAGAAGCGAGATGTAAAAGACTAGAAAGATGTTTATTATTTTTAGTAGAGCTAGTTTATAATTTAAAGGTCCTTTTACTTACTTAATTTTAAATAGTCTAATATATATATAGTCTAGTTTTCTACTTAGTCTTTTTATATTAATATTTTTTCGCTATAAATAGACTTTATCTCTCTCTTTTAGCTTTAGCTTCTAACTATGTTATTTATTATAGTAGTACGCGTTACGTTCTACTATAAACTATAAGTCCTCTACTAGTTCTCTATATAGGCCTTTAATCTTTAAGGCTAACACTTAAGCTAATTAGTTATCGCTTATCGTTTTTACTAGTCTATTATATACTAGTAATTCATATCTAAAGTTAGTATAGAATAGTAATACAAGTGTTGTTTTCGTAGTTAAGCTATTATATATAAACTAAGCTAAAGGTAACAGTTCTACCTAGTTGTTCTACTAGTAGTTTATATAGTAACAGAGGTATATTTTAACTACTTAATTTATATATTCGTTCTCTCTATTAGTCTAGAGGTAGAAAGCTATCGAAAGCTTTCTTTTTACATCTAATTACTCTATAAGAGTAGTCTAGAACCTTAAGGTAAAGAGCTTATCTCTATCTAAGAGTATTTCCTTTAATATTCTATATCTTGAGATTACGTCTCTTAAGTATACGAATACTAGATGTTCTACTATACTAGACTCTATATATAGTATTAGTATTATATATTTAGTAAGTCTTTCTATAATAACTAGAATTAAGTTGTATTTAACTTCTATTATTAGGTCTCTAGATTTTAGTAATTTAATAATAAAATCCTAAGAGACTAATTTCTAAGATATCTATAGAATAGGAGTTATATCTATCTATCTATATAGTAGCTAGCGTAAAGCCTTATTCTAGGTATAGGTATTATACTTCTTTATTATATCCTTAATAATCGCTAGTAGATAGTCTATAAAGTAGTATTATTTAATCTACTAAGTAGTTCTTCTTATTTCTTAATATCTATAAGTAGGTGCTAAATAGTACTTATTAATAAACTACTTTATATATTCTTTTAGAACCTATAATTTCCTATTATAGTACTAGTTCTTTCCTTTATATATATTCTAGATTACGTCTAGCTATAGATCTACTATCTATATAGCTATAGATCTACTATCTATATAGCTATAATTTAATAAACTGTCGAAGCTAAGTCTCTATTAGATAGCTCCTTTAATATTACTAGCTTTATATATTCTCTAGCTTCTTTATAGCCTAGTTTATAACTAAGAGCGTCTACTCTTAGGTTTATTATTTCTATAACGTGTCGAATAACTATGTTATAATATAATAGAGTTTCTAACTATCTAGTAAGACGCTTACTTATAAGTTTCTTAGTAGTAGTAAAGGTTTAAAGATTTACGTGATTAGTAAGAACTATTATCTAATACTTTATTCCTTAGAGGTAGATTTTCTAATACTCTAAAGTAAAGACTATAGTAAGTAGTTCCTTCTTAAATATAGTATAGTTCTACTATACTAGATCTAGCGTTCTAGAGTAGTAGGCTACAGATACTAATTTTCTGTTTTCGTCTAGTTATAGGTATATAGTATCTATTACTATACTTGATAAATCTGTTTCTATAGTACTTAGTTTCTCTAGATTATAGCTATATAGAATTAGTTCCTTAATAAAGTATTTCTTTATAATCTAAAAGGCTATCTCTATAATCTCGTTCTATATAAAAGGTACTTCTTTATATATAAGGTTTATTATTAGTTTAGATATTCTAGTATAGTCTACTATAAACTAATAGTAGAAGTTAGCGAATCTCTAGAAACGTTAAATATCTTTAACGTTTTTTAGTAATTTCTAGTTAATAACGTCTCTTATTTTATCTAGGTTAATTTCTATTCTTTCTAGAGATATTATCTAGCCTAGAAACTTTATATAAGTTACTCTAAACTTATATTTTAATAACTTAAGACAAGAGTTTACTATAGTAAGTCTTTTTATAACCTTATATATATAACCCTTATATTCCTCTACCTTGTCTAAGTATATTAGAATATTATCTAGGTAATAAATAACTATTATCTCTAGAAGACCTTCTAAGATGTTATTATTCTATCTCTAGTAGGTTACTAGCGTAGTAGCTAATCTAAATAGTATTACTATATACTTATAGAGTCTTAAGAGTAATCTAAATATAGTTTTCTACTTATTATCTACCTTAATTCTAATTAAGATATAAGCGTTCTATTAGTCGAGTTTTATAAATATCTTAGTAGAGCTAATTCTATCTAGTAGATATTATTCTTCTAGTAGCGAGTAAGCGTTCTTAATTGTTATATTGTTTATATCTTAGTAGTTAATATAAACTCGACCTATTAGGTCGTCTTTCTTACTAACGACTAATATATTTAATAGAATAGGTAATTTAGATCTCTAAATATAACCTTTCTTTAAACCTTCGACAATATAGCTCTTAAAGTGTTATAGCTTAATCTAACTATAAGGCTACATTTTCTGTTTTCTAAGGTTATAACTCTCTTTTAATTTAATCTTATAATCCTATAGATAATATTCTAGTAGAGCTTATAAGTCCTCTAGGTTCTTAAACAATTCTACGAATTCTCTATACTATACAGGTATTACGTTATTAGCTTTCTCGCTAACCTGTAGAGGACTCTTAGTAAGGTGTTCTAGCGCCTTAGAAGAGGTAGCGCTAACCTTGTTCTAGCTATATAGTTATAGCTACGATCCTTTGTAGTTACATCGGCTGAAAGTTATTATTTAGGCTTTCTAGTCAATATCTAGATTATGTTCTCTAATCTATAGTATACTAAGTATTACGTTCTAGCTACTAATTACTATAATGTTAAATTATATATCTAAGTAGTATCCTTCGATAGTAATTTACATTAGGATAGTTTACTAATTAATAACTCTGTCTTAATATACTATATCTATTCTATCGACTATACCTAGACAGTATAGTTCTATCTTCTTAATAGAGACGTTTAGCTTCTTAAGTGCTAAGAGAGAAAGAAAGTTACCTGTCGCTTCTAAGTTAATTATAACCTAGAGTTCCTGTCCTCTAATCTTTATAGTTACTATTAACTAGTAGTCTTCTAATATAGTGTAAATTTCGTTTTTAATAAATGTTACTATAAAACTTCGCTCTCTCTAGCTGATTTCCGCTACTTAGAGGTCGTTCCTCTAAGAGTAGAGTATTACTTACTAGGAATCGCCTTTAAATACTCTATAAATTATTTACTAGTCTATAACTATATTATAGTTAGGTTTATCGCTAGTAAACTATTTCTCTAATTTCTAGGCTAATATAGGTTTTAGGTAGTAACGTTACTATATAATTATATTATCTAATATAACTTCTAGAGTCTAGTATTCTTCTACTTATAGTTAGATAAAAGGTTGATCTCTTTCTCTCTATAACTTAAGAGTAGACTCGAAGATGTCCTCGATAGCCTATATATTTAGTTTTCCTTCTATAGTATCTAGGTTACTTTCGAGATTCCTAAAGATAATACTTATTAGAAGGTTTTCCTAAACTTGAAATCTTTCTAGCGCTTCTAGAGCCTGTCCTCTAGTTATATAAGAGGCCTAAAAGTCTAACTTGTTTCTATTAAGGTCTATCTATTAATTACTATATTTAAAACATTCTATAAATGTCTATATTTCTTCTACTTAGAGGTCGTTGTCCTAGTTATTCCCTTAACTAGACGCGTCTAATAATTCTAATAATAAGTCTAATAATAACTCTACTATCTCTACTTTATATTATAGAGGTAGATTATACTCTAATTTAGAACGTCTCTTATAGTATTATTTAAGAATAGAATTTCTCTTATCCTCTACTTACGTTTTATACCTGTAAGCTTCTAGCTCTTTATCGGATAGATTAAATCTCTTAAGTAATACTATTTCCTTTCTAGTTATAGTATATATCTAATACTTTCTAAAAGAATTAGCCTTCTTATAATAGTTACTTACTCTATAGCTAGGCAGGCTATATAAAAAGTATAGGTACTACTTATAACGTTGATTTTGTTCTTTCTAAGATAGCTTCTACTTTCTAGAAGTCTTCTTCTAGGTAGTGTTTACTTGTTAGTTGTCTCGGCGGTCTAGTCGGTTCTATTTATTATACTTCTTAAATTCTAGGTAGTGATTAGTTTTCTTAAATTCCTATAGACAGTTGTCTAGATAGATTACTCCTTTAATTATAGTAGCGATATCTTTATAATTAAGGTTTTATTATACTATCTCTTTATATAGTTTAATATTAAGTCCTCTATAGAAGAGTTCTATAAGAGTAAGAGAATCCTACTCTATTCTGTTTCTATAACGTTAGAATTCATTTATATAATTAATTACTAATCTAGTTTAGTATAGGTTAAGTAACTTTTATATTACTATTTTAATAGTATTAATATTACTAAACATTTAGTATATAGTAACTTTAAATCTACTCTAAGATCTAAACATTAATTATATATTAGCTATACTTTCTACTAAGGCTTTATATACGAAAAAGTTCTCTAGGTATAGTTGTATCTATTTAAGAGTAGTCTCTCGAAGGTAGGAGATAGTAAAGATAGGCGACGCTATACTATTACTATTAAACTTATCTTTATTAAAGTTAAAGTAGATTTCTATTTATATAAGAAATAACTCTAATTCTTATCGTTTACTATAGTAGGTGTTAGATAGCTTAACTTGTATAGTTTCTAGGGCTTCGACTCTATATAGCTCTAGTACGTCTAGTATACTCTTATTATCGTCGTTGTCTAGAGTAGTTATATCCTAGGACATAGCGAGCGTACTCTAGATTAGTATGTTAACGGTACTAGTACTAGAGCTAGAGATGAGAGCGGCCTTTAAAGGTATTACGATTTGAACTTCTAAGCTTAGGTGCTTAAAGTATAACAATTCTTAAACTAACTAACTAAGGTAACTAAGTATCGCTAGAGTTTATTCTTATAAAGAGGTTTAATCGCGAACTAGGTGTTTACTCGGAGGTAAACTCGTTACTTAACTATAAAGCTATTAAGGTATTAGTAACAATATAATATTAAGTTAAGTACGAAGCTTCTATCTAATAGTAGATATACTAGTCTTATATAGAACCTTCGTTCTCTATTAGAGTCTCTCGCTTAAGAGAACTATCTATATTAGAGTCTCTTACTTAAAGAGAGTTCTAAACATTAAGGACTCTAATAGCCTCTAAGGACTCTATTATATAAGGACTCTATTACGTGATCTATACTAATATAATAAGATCTCGTACTAATAGCTTAATACTATACTAGTACTTTACTAAGAGTTTATATATAAATAGTATTCTAATCTATTAGAACGCTACTTAGTCTTTACTTATTACATGTTAGTATATAGTTTATAATATTCTACTCTTAAAGCTATAACGCTAGTAAATAACGAGATATTATATAAGAAGAGAAATAAGATACCTTTATAATAGATATATTAAGTAGTTAAAAAGTAATATAATAAGAGTATAAAGGAGGAAGAGAAGTCGTTTATTCTCTTTCTCTACTATATAGAGGAGCTTTAAAAGTTAGATTCTAAGTACTATATTATAACGATTCTTAAACTAACTAACTAAGGTAACTAAGTATCGCTAGAGTTTATTACTTATAAAGAGGTTTAATCGCGGACTAGGTGTTTACTTAGAGGTAAACTTGTTACTTAACTATAAAGCTGTTAAGGTAGTAATAATAATATAATATTAAGTTAAGTATAAAGCTTCTATCTAATAGTAGACGTACTAGTCTTATATAGAACCTTCCTACTTACTTTAATTAGTATAATTATACTAATTATTCTAATCTTACTTAGTATTACTTAGTTAATTATTACTAATTAATAATAGTTATATAATTTATCTTAGATAAAATCTCTAGATTACTTAGCTAGTCTAATCGATTCTCTAATACTATAAGAGTATATAATAGTACTTAACCTATTAGAACACTATCTAGTCTTTACTTATTATATATATATATATATAATTTATAATACTATCTCTATTAGAACTTATAGTAAATACTATAAATTAAACTATAGAGATGTCTATATATAAGAAGATTTAATTATTCTTTCTAGAGTAGAGTTCTTCCTACCTTATATATCTAGTCTACTTATTCTAGAGGATTCTACTATATATACTCTTAAAGGTTCTATTAAGTTAATACGTTACAATTAATATATTATATTACTAAGCGAGGTTATATACTTATATCGCTAGAGTTCTCTAAGACTTACTCTATAGGTATAACTCTTAATATTACCTCTCTCTCTACTCTTATAGGTAGGTGTCTAGGGCTACTATATCCTCTAATTTAGTCGCAGATTCCTATATTAGATTCGTATAGCTAGTCTATTTAACCTTATACTTAAGACAAGTGCGAGAGCCTCTCTCTAGAAGCCTCTTCTATCGCTAGTCTAAAATTCCCTCTACTTACTACTCTATAGAATCATCTACTAAGATTATAGGCGGTTAAGCGTCGTCTATAACTTAACTAGATAGTAGATCTATAGTAGCTTACTATAATAAGTCTATATTAAAGACGTTATAGATACTAGGTAGAGTATCTAGCCTATATGTAGATAGGCTAATAACCTTAATAACTGTATATTTTATAGATCGAGTATTAAGTTTCTTACTAGCCTTCTCTATCTATATATTCTATAAGCTTAGATAGACTTTATTCTCGACCTTATATAAGAGAGCGACATTCTATAAACGATTAGCCTAAGTCTTCTAGTTCTACTATACTCTTACTATTAACGTCTAAGCCTATTCTATAATAGCCTTAATTCTTACTACTATTACTTTACTCTTTTAAATTAGAGTCTTTATATAGATAGATGCTATTATATCTATTAAGAGGTCTATTATCTATAATAGATAGCTATAGCTAAGTTAGAAAGAGCTTATATCTATTAATAATAAATCTCGTCTATTAAAGGTAAGCTAGACTACTAGTAGCTAGTTAGCCTAGTTATCTTATACTATATTAATCTATTACTATAGAAGCGTCTCTACTTTAGCATTTACCTGTTCTATTAACCTATTAGTTTATAGATAGAAAGCTATAGAGATCTATCTTTTAATCTATAAGAAGTTATAAACTATTTTCTATACTTATCTAATAAATTATAGACCTCTATTAGATACTATTACTCTTAGTAGTTTATATAAGCTATAGTAGGTAGTAATAAATAGACGAGTAAATTCCTCTAATAATATTATTAAATTATAAGCTATAAGAAGTATCTCTTTACTTAAACGATTCGTAAATACTATTATTATATTAAAGCTCTTACTTAAAGATAGTAGCCTAATAAAATCTATCGAGATCTCTTACTATTACTATTCTAGAATAGGTAACAGATAAAGTAAGCCTTGTTTATAGTCTCTCTAGACCTTAGTATATCTATAAACTCTATAGTTATAGATAAACTATTTAACTATAGTCTATAAGTTTAGCTAGAAAAACTCTCTTAAGACAACTATAATTATTCTATTCTTACTAGAGTGTCTCGTAAGTATAGAATTATAGAGTTTCTATATAATTACTATCTATAGAGGCTTATAGTCAGGAACCTATAGTCTGCCTCTAAACTATAAATCACTATTCTTATCTACTAAGTAATTAGAGATAGAGACTTTAACTAGAGAAGCGAGATCTGTTAGAAACACTCTATCTCCTTAGTAGACAACGTCTATAAGACGTCTAAAGTCCTTATTCTATACTTTTCCCTTTTTCTAGAGGTTCTATAACTAGTCTATAAGGCTATATCTCTCTATTAAAACTAGTACTAGCTATATAGTATTCTCTTAAATCATTCTGTCTAGAATTAGTTATACTATTCTATAGTTAAAGCGTTTATCTCTCTTCTCTAGAAGGTTCTAGTCTCTTCTTATTAATATATCTAGAAGGCCTCTATCTTTATCTAGATAGTATTAGATTATTAGATTAAACTTACTAAGGATTAACTACTAACGTATTTGTCTTTTAGATAGTTTATAGACTGTTATAAAGTATTCGAGGTTCTTATAGTCTATAAGGACTATAAACTACTCTATACTCTTTAACTCTACTTTCTATTCCTTAAGACAGCGAATAATAGCTAATAGCTCTTTATTATAAATTAGGTAATTATATTTAGTAGAAGTATACTTCTTAGAGAAGAAAGCTATAGACTATAAGACGCTATTCTTTACTTAAGAGAGTATACCTTCTAAGTAGTATCTAGAGAAGTCTATTTCTAGAACTGTCTTATTATCTAGGTTAAACTAAGCTAGTACTAGAGCTTCTATAAAAGCTTACTTTAAATGTTCGAAGGCTCTATTCGTTTTATCTATCTATTAGAAAGATATATCCTTCTTAATAAGTCTATAAAGAGAAGCTATAATCTATAAAAAATCCTTAATAAACTATTAGTAGAAATTTATAAATTCTAGAAAGCTAAGAATACCTTTTATAGTTATTAGTACTTTCTAATCTATAATAGTCTATATTTTTACTAGGTCTATCTATAAACCTTTCTCTATCTCTATAATAAATCTAAGGTACTTTATTAATTATATCTTAAACTTGTACTTATTAATATTAAGCTATAAGCTAGTATTCTAAAGTCTCTATAGTATCTTATAAATATACTTATAGTACTATTCGCGAGTACTATCTATAAAGACTAAAACATTATCTATATACGCTAAGATAAACTTATCTAAGAACTCTTAGAGTATATAATTAATATACTACTAGAAAGTACTTAGAGTATTTATAAGTCTAAAGAGAGTAATAAGCTATTTAAAAAGCCTAAAGCGAGTCTAGAAAGCTATTTTCTACTTATCTCCTTCCTTAATCTATATCTTATAAAATATAGTAATAACATCTATTTTTATAAACTATTTAGCTTTCCTAATCTAGTTAAGTGTTTCTTAAATTAAGAGTAATAGGTAATAGTTCTTATAGGTTAACTTATTTAGTATCTAGTAGTTATAATAGAACTATAGACCTTCTTCTAGCTTCTATATAAATAGTACTAGCGCTACTACTAGAGAGTTACTTACTTAAATGAATTCTTTATCTAGTAGTTCTATAAGAGTTTTATAGAGTACTAATAGCTTGTCCCTTAATATATTATAGAGCGGTCTCTAGAGAACTGTTTCTTCTAATCTACTAGTAGTCTATAAGAGCTTAATACTATGATTAGTTCTCTCTCGATATACTAGTAACTTATCTACCTTCTTTCTATTAAATGTAGAGTAGAATTTAGAACTAATCTAGCTAGACAGCTTTAACTACAGGTCTATATACTTCTTCTCTACTAACGCTTTTATAATGTCTATAAGGCTTACTATAAAGGCCTATAGCTTCTATTTTCGACTTATAAGAAAGTAAAAAGTAGACACGCTTACTAGTCTATAACTATAAGAGTTCTTTTCTAGTTCGCTATAGACTTCTAATCTAGAGTTCTAGAAGTATAAGTATCCTTTAGCTATGTTAAGTAATACTTGTTCTCTTTATAACTATAACTTTTCTAGAATTATTTTATAACCTTTAATTCTAGAGACTACGTAGATATAAACTTACTCTTACTAGTACTCTCTAATATCTATACTAAAGGAAACAACCTATAATACTATATTCTCTAAGACTCCTTCTACTAACTATAGATATTAAGGTTTAATTTATATATAAGAGAGTTAATAGTAATAGATAAAAAGGTTTAAAACAATTCTATAAACTAAACACTCTAAATCTACTAAGGCTTATAAAGTAGCTACTCTATTTACTAAAGCCGATATAAGAAGAGGTTTTTCATCTATATATTCCTACTTAAACTACCTCTAAGTATCTATTACTAATAGCTCTCTTCGTCGCTCCTGTCTATAGTTTCTAACAGGAGCTACTAGTTTTCTAAATCTAAGAGCTCTTCTTCCTCTAACTCTAGCTCTACTTCCTTAACTTCTATCTTCTAGTTATAAGCTGTATTAGTTATTATAGGCTGCTTTACTAGTTTATACGAATATACTTAAGTAAAATAACCTGTAGCCTCGTAATAGATATAGCGCCTAGTATAGAAACGATTATCTTTTTCCTTCTAAGAAACCTATTTAGTACGCTAAGTACTAGTTGTTAAGACTCTTACAGGTACTAGTTTCTAATCTATACTCTCTATAAACGCTTTACAGGTAACTCTATTATGTGATTTTTACTAAGAGGTGTCTATAGATTATCTCTAAAAGGTCTATAGTGTTCTAAGACTTTCTTAGTTCATAGGTCGGTATGTTCTAGCTTTGTATACTCTTAAGCGGTCGTCTGTTTCCTTAATAATAGAGTAGTAGGATTTAAAATCTAGTTAGAAAGGAACTATAATCATTACCTTAACTAGCTTATCGCTTAGTATTTAGTCAAGGGATAGTTTCTTTACATCGTCGAGCTATAATCCCTCTTCTAATTCTATAAGTAAGGCTTACTATTCTGTAAAGACCTCTAAGAATAGTTTTAAGCTCTAGCGAAAGGATTCTAGCTTTCGTTATACTCTTTCCTTAGCTTATAGGTCTCTGAACACAAACTCTATATAGTCTAGGAAGTTGTTACTATTAGCTAGTTCTAGCTTGCCTTATTCTTATACCTATACTTCTATTCTATAGAGCGCCTTACCCTGTAACGATCTATTAAGTGTCTAAAACTTAATATATTTAGTATATCTATAATAGTCGACTTTAATTTTAGCTTGTGCCTGTTATAACTAAGCTTCTAGTTTATCCGATTCTCTATAGAATTCTAGTAGTAGAGGAAGAGATTTTCTAGGTTTATTGTCGTTATAGACTAACTATAAGCGAGCTTCCTCGTTTATAAACTATAGTCTTTCGTTCTCTTAAGTAGAAGTAGTTAATAACTAACTTTATTACTCTTAAATATACTATAAGAACTAGGCAGGTAGCTTATTTAGTATACCGTCTTCCTATAGTTCTTCTATTATTCGTGAGTTCTATAAATGCTATTAAATAGCCTATAAGTTCTAGTGTTACTATAAATAGCCCTTGAGTTCTAGTGTTACTATAAATAGCTCTTAAGTTCTAGTGTTACTATAAATAGCTCTTGTGTTCTAGTGTTACTGTAAAGGCTCTTATATTCTAGTGTTACTATAAAGGCTCTTATATTCTAGTATTACTATAAAGGCTCTTAAGTTCTAGTATTACTATAAAGGCTCTTAAGTTCTAGTATTACTATAAAGGCCCTTGAGTTCTAGTGTTACTGTAAAGGCCCTTGAGTTCTAGTATTATCTATAAAGGCTCGTTGTTCTAGTATTACTATAAAGGCTCGTTATTATTTTTTGAATTAAATCTAATATTAGGACTTATAGTAAATGCTATGAATTAAACTATAGAGGTGTCTATATATAAGAAGATTCGATTGTCCTTTCTAGAGTAGAGTCCTTACTACCTTATATACCTAGTCTACTTATTCTAGAGGATTCTGCTATGTATACTCTTAAAGGTTCTATCAAGTCAATGCGTTGCGTTACTAAGCGAGGTCACGTGCTTACGTCGCTAGAGTTCTCTAAGACTTACTCTACAGGTACAACTCTTAACAATTCTCTTCTTAGCCTAGCGTGTCTCTACACTTAAGTACAACCTAAGAAATAATAATTAGAGGCTGTTAGCCTCTTCTCTTTTAATATATCCTCTAAGAAAACCTATAATCGATAGGTCCTTTTAACTAATATCCTTAACTATAGTTTTCCTACTACTATAAAGTGTTTATATTACTAAACCTATAGTCGTAGTTATATTATAAGTATCTAATATAACCGCTACTTAGAATGTATTTACGTCGAATGTTTAAGATATAATAGTAAACCTAAATTCCTTAATAGATATAAGACTCTAGCTTACTAGAAAGAAAAACTTAAAGAAGAAGAAGAAAAGGCGATAGCGAAGATCCTGTGTCTTTATAAACAAAAGAAATTCCTATAGTGTTATTATAACGATATAATAGCCTGTGGTTTTAAGTCTCTTTAGAAACTAGATATAGCTAAGGAAAAGAAGTATAAGGAAAAAGAGTTATAGAGGAAAGAGATAGAGAAGGCTGAGATAGAGAGAGCTATTCTAGTTATAGATACTTGCCTAGGTAATCGTATACCTGTTTATACTAGTACTTTCTCTACTAATATTTCTTTAGAATTCGGTCTCGATCCTACCTTCTTCGAGGCTTATTCTACTAACTATATACTATAGACAGACTTAGGTTTTAAGAATAGAACTCCTTAAGTTCTACTAAATACTAGCTGATATTCTCTTTTAGTTCCTAAGTATTCTCTAAATATAGATAATCTAACTATTTAATTAAATACTTAATCTTATCTCTAATAAGTTTATAGTTAAAAATCTTCTTAACCTTATACTTAGTATTTAAGTTAACTAGCTAGATCTCTATAAGTAGAGCTAGTAGTACTCTCGGTAGTACTAGTTTAAGTAGAGAGATATAGAATACTAGAAAGATGTTTATTATTTTTAGTAGAGCTAGTTTATAATTTAAAGGTTCTTTTATTTATTTAATTTTAAATAGTCTAATATATATATAGTCTAGTTTTCTACTTAGTCTCTTTATATCGATGTTTTTTCGCTATAAGTAGACTTTATCTCTCTCTTTTAGTGTTAGCTTCTAACTATATCGCTTATTATAGTAGTACGCGTTATACTCTACTATAAACTATAGATCCTCTATAAGTTTCTTATATAGACCTTTAATCTTTAAGGCTAATACTCGAGCCGATTGATTATTAATCGTTATTTTCATTAGTCTATTATATACTAGTAATTTATATCTAAAGTTAGTATAGAATAGCGATATAAGTATTATTTCTATAGTTAAGCTATTATATATAAACTAAGCTAGAGGTAATAGTTCTATCTAGTTATTCTACTAGTAGTTTATATAATAACAAAGGTATATTTTAACTACTTAATTTATATATTCGTTCTCTCTATTAGTCTAGAGTAAAGCTATCGAAAGCTTTCTTTTTATATCTAATCGCTCTAAAGAGTAGTCTAGAACCTCGAGGTAAAGAGCTTATCTCTATCTAAGAGTATTTTCTTTAATATTCTATATCTTAAGATTATATCTCTTAAGTATATAAATACTAGATATTCTATAGTACTTAACTCTATATATAGTATTAGTAAGTCTTTCTATAATAACTAGAATTAAGTTATATTTAACTTCTATTATTAAGTTCTTAGATTTTAGTAGCTTAATAATAAAATTCTAAGAGACTAATTTCTAAGGTATCTAGAGAATAGAAGAAGTACTTATCTATCTATATAGTAGCTAGCGTAAAGCCTTATTCTAGATATAGATATTATACTCCTTTATTACCTTCTTAATAATTACTAGTAGATAATCTATAAAGTAGTATTATTTTATCTACTAAGTAGTCTTTTATATTCTTTAATATCTATAAGTAGATACTAAATAGTACTCGCTAATAAACTACTTTATATATTCTTTTAGAATCTATAATTTTCTATTATAGTACTAGTTCTATTCTTTATATATATTCTTAATTATATCTAGCTATAGATCTACTATCTATATAGCTATAATTTAATAAACTATTAGAGCTAAGTCTCTATTAGATAGCTCTTTTAATATTACTAGCTTTATATATTCTCTAGCTTCTTTATAGTCTAGTTTATAACTAAGAGCGTTTACTCTTAGGTTTATTATTTCTATAATATATTAGATTATAATATTATAATATAATAGAGTTTCTAACTACCTAGTAAGACGCTTACTTATAAGTTTCTTAGTAGTAGTAAAAGTTTAAAGATTAGCGTGATTAGTAAGAACTATTATCTAATACTTTATTTCTTAGAGGTAGATATTCTAATACTCTAAAGTAAAGACTATAGTAAGTAGTTTCTTCTTAAATATAGTATAGTTCTACTATACTAGGTCTAATATTCTTAAGTAGTAGACTATAGATATTAATTTTCTATTTTCGTCTAGTTATAGATATATAGTATCTATTACTATATCTAATAAGTCTATTTCTATAGTACTTAGTTTCTCTATAAAGTACTTCTTTATTATCTAAAAGGTTATTTCTACGATCTTATTCTCTATAAAAGATACTCCTTTATATATAAGGTTTATTATTAGTTTAGATATTCTAGTATAGTCTATAATAAACTAATAGTAGAAGTTAGCGAATCTCTAAAAACGTTAAATGTCTTTAACATTCTTTAGTAATTTCTAGTTAATAACGTTCTTAATTTTATCTAGATTAATTTTTATTCTTTCTAGAGAGATTATCTAGTCTAGAAACTTTATATAAGTTACTCTAAACTTATATTTTAATAACTTAAGTTATAAGTTTACTATAGTAAGTCTTTTTATAACTTCTTATATATAACTCTTATGTCTCTCTATCTTATCTAAATAGATTAGAATGTTATCTAGGTAATAAATAACTATTACCTCTGGAAGACCTTTATAAGGAACTAAATAAGTAGTAGAGTATATAGACGTAGTAGAATAATTAATATTCTATTAGAATATAGAATAAACGATACTCTCATCGTACCTTCGTCTACCTTATAGTTATATAGGCCTAGAACTCTCGGATACTCTCTTCTATCTATACACTTCTCGAAACCATCTATAGTATTAGTAGTGTTAGCCTCCTTGCGGACCACCGTCGGGTCACATCCGTACGTCCGTCGCCTCGCTAAGACCACGTGCTTGCTAAGCCCCTAGTTAACCTGACCCCCTTGATCTAAGTCCCTTACAAGTACTATATAGCTAACAATATTATAACTCTCTGTCTACCTCCTTACTCGTCTCATCTTACCTAGCTACTTAATATAGAATGCTTTAGTATTCTTAAACATATATATAGACATTAAATTAAGCTCTTTATTAAGGCTTATATTAACTATATTATAAAGATTAAGTTCTTTTTAGCCTTCTACGTAGCTTATAATTAGTTAATAACAACTCGAAATACTAAAGCTAGGTTTTACAGAGCTAGGTTAGTCTCTTTTAATCTATAGGTAGTTATTTCCAAGCTTAATATCAGGTTATAGACTCTAACACCTCCTGTAGACCCCTCTATAAATGCTAACCTATAGGTCTCTCAGACTCCTCACAACCTAACCGAAGCTCTCTTGCAGACTACACTAGTCAAAAATCGTATTATACTCTATCAAGGAAGCTTGCTAATACTAATTTTTAAGACAGTAGCTACATTAGCTAAGGGCACAGAGATATTAGCTCATAAGGTGACTTTACTATCAGCTAAAGTCCAGACCCTTCGCCAGGTAAATGAAGCCCTTAGTAAACGTCGGAGGGCTAAAAAGACTCGGATCCGTCAAGGGGGTGCACTTATTGTAGAGGATGCGTAGGATGTATTAGCTCAAAAGGAGGCAGAGGAGCAGGCTCGACGCGACAAGCGCTCTGAGGAGGGTAGGCAAAAGGAGGGGCAGCCGTCTAGGCGACGATGTAGCACTTGTAGAAAGACTGGTCATAATATACGAACTTGTTAAGAGTCTGTAGAACTAAATAACTCGTCAGATTCTAAGTAGTTTAGTTAATTGAATGTGTTATAGTTAAGTAATTATATGTTAAAGAGGTTTGATAGAGGAAAGTAGCTCGCTCGGTGATATAGCCCGCTCGGTGATAAACCACGTTATATTATAATAAGTATATATATAATAATTAGCTTTATAAATACTATAAAATAATTAGATACTAATTAAGTCTTAGTTTACTCCTCTAAATTAGTAGAAAGTTAATAGACTTAAATATCCTATCTTATCTATAGTAGCTAGAAGGTATCTATAGGTACCGGCTATATAGGCTATAAGTGAGAGACTCTTTAGTTAAGTTGCTTTAATTATCTTAAAGCAGTGTAATAGGCTCTCGAAGAAGCTTTTTAAGTATATATCTAGCTTAAAAATCTAGGGTATATATATAGAGGAAGAGATAGACGACGAAAAGAAGGCTAGAGAGGCTAAAGAAGAGGCTAAAAAGAAGGGGGAGAAGATAAAGGAACTAGACTATCACGATAACTACTTTATTATAGAGCATTAATCTAATTCTAATCTAATCTAATCACATTAATCTAATCATTAATCAGATTAATGATTAATTCTTATTCACACTGGCAGCAAGCGCCCTGGAATGAGGAAGGACTATAAACTTGTTGATTGCAGAGAGTATCAAGCCGTCTTCGGGGGTTACTTCAAGTCAGAGTAGGTGTTGGGAAGTTCATGAATAAAAAATATGCACGAGGGTATCAACATAATATTTCAGACGTCACTAGAGAGTACAAAACTAACTCCACCTAGCGTTCGACAATTAATTTTTGAACGTGATCCTGTCAGTGCGAGTGCAACAAAAATCCAACACAATCAGCCAGCTACGTTCACTTCCGTCCATAACAAGGCACGAGCATACATTGCGTCTAGGATTAAGGTTGCTCCTGGGATTTAACCAATTCTGCGACACAAACTCCCACAGGAACTTGATTGGCGGAATCTGCATCGACATCAGATGTTTGATGGCGATGTAAGACATCTATGTGATGTAGCACGATATCTATAATCTTGGGGATTTGTCTGTTGGAAATGGAATTATAGCAGTCTTCCTAAGTGACAGGAAGGGTTGCCTGCCTGTTCCTGGGATGGCTATGAGAAGTAAAGATTTGGGATAACGATTCTGGAGAGGGGAAATTTGAAATGATAATTCGGTATCAGTAATCGGGTCACAAAGCCATCTGGTGGAATTGGCACATAATTGGTTCCCACAAGGGATGGATAATATTTGCACAGATATTGTGTTGGTTTTGATTGTCCCGACCCTGGAAACGAGACTTGAGGGATGGCGGAGGACTAAGAAGAGGAGAACGGTATAGCTGGACTTAAAAGTCGATCCGGAAAATAGACATACAAGCTGCAATATACAACAATGCTCGTATCTCAATAGCCTGTTATTATAAATCTTCCGAAAAACTTCAAGTTGCGAAATCTGCTTGTTTTACTCATAGCTTCATTAGTGGGCGTAGCAACTTGGTGGAAACAATGTATCCCAAAAATCCATCGATTATTCTGAACCACTTCGCATAAAATGAGATACTGGGCGAGTTGGAATCAAATACTCAAAATTTGGACTTGAAGCTGATATTCAGCGTATACGCATATTACCGTTTACTTAGAATAACTCGGAGTAACTTCTCGAGCAGGGAAGACATAAGGAGAGCAGTAGTAAAAAACTTGTTCTAATTATAATAGAGGTTTTCTCTTACTCAAGTGTTACTCTGAGTAGTACAAGCGAGACATTATTTTATATTAAGACCAAAACAAGACTGGAACATTGCTAAAACTGAGCTAAAATTTAACCCAAATAAGTTATTTAGGAAAAGTTGTTTACATAGAACGTTGAACTTTGATGAATCCGATAGTGCTCCAGACCCTAACTCCGCATCCCGCTCTTCGGCCCCAGTGCGGATGAGGGACCCTGAGTGACTCGAGGGCGAATAATGTAGAGTCAAGTACATGCACAAAACTCTACACTACTCGACTCATCTCATTCGCTGTTGATATTTAATGAATAAGTAGAAAGGAAATTATGATAATACAAGGAAGTACAAATTAGTTTGCTATCGAGGGGAGTTTTAGACTGACTGTACACAGTGCCAACTTGTAAGTTTCATCCGCATGATTCGTAGAAGGTGGAACGTAGAACGGCACCTGCCTCATTGTGACTCTTTGACCAGCAAACGCCTTGCAACATAATGGCAAACGAAGAAATGGCAAAGTAGAATTGTGGTTAAAACATACTCAGTTCCTTTCAAATGGGGATATCTCTAACACTAGAGCTAAGACAATGCCAGCCAGTACGATTCTAGTTGTTGTCGCCGTTGTTGTGTCCGCAATTGGCCTTCTTTGCGGCTACATCATATTCAAGTGTATGGACTACTCGAGTGGGCATGAGTGGTATTCTCCTCCGACATTCCCTATCCCAATGGTTCCTCCAGCTCAACCTCAACCTCCAGCTCCAACCCCTCCTGCCCTTGGTGCGAATCAATCTCCTGGGCCTCAGACGGGAGGGACCCAGGGAGGTGGATCAAATCAAGGAAGTCCCAACACAGGCAGTCCTCAGACTTCCCCAGGGGCACCAAATTCAGGAGGAAACCAAACAGGCAATAACCAAGGAGGCTCTTCCTAAGCAGGTGGTTCCCCAGTTCCCCAAACGAGAGGAAATCAAACAGGAAACACTCAAACAGGTGGTTCTGCTGGCAATTCTACAAGTAGCCCCGCATCGAGTTCAAGCGGATAGTGGAGGGATCGATCCCACAACACAGTCGATACAGCCCCTGTACAACGTCGTATGCTTCCCAAATCCACTCACTATTTCTGGGCTGACTCGATAGTAAGCAATACCAACTTTTTTTCCAGAGGACCAACTTCGATACGCGGCTGAGCATGCGGTTTGACCGCTATGTCTCCTTTCCTTCAGGGGCGATTGGATTAGGCCGAATAAGTCAAGCATCGTCAAACAGCAGGTTTCCAGAGTCTTACTGCTTGATGCCTCATCCAGACTCGCTATCATCTCCAGCCTCAAGCATAAACCCCGGACTCCAATACTCGGTCTCTTCAGATTGCGTATCAATCCATAACATGCTTTCAGAAACCAAGTCATCAATAGCCGTCTTCGCTCGTGCCCTCGGCCAATTCAGGTTCAACATCAACATGGAAACGCTGACATAGCCGAGCATTTGCGCAGCTTCCAAGACGGCACTTTGATCTGTGTTGAGCTCTTTGGGGATGGAACGGATATAGAGTTTGTGACCAACTGTGAGAGTTGAATAAGATGATCCAAGGGGCTTGAGTGTGTTTACTGCCCGGAGAATATCATCACTAGAATAAGTTAGAGGTTTATCATGATGGATAATTTGCATACCACCTACTCGGTAATTTCTGATGAGCCTTCCATTCTAGTACTCATAATTCTATCCCTCACTTCTTTAACACCAATAAGACCTCCGTTTTCTTCTCTTGTAGCTCCACAAACCTCCACTACTCTGACAGCAAGCTCAAAATAAAAATCGTTTACACTTCCTCCAAGCATTTGAGCCCAGAAACTCCCGCCTCCATCTTTGCCACTGCTACCACTGCTGCTTGCAAGAGGATCGACACCAATAGCTGAGCACATGCGAGCAAACTCAGCTCTGAAACTCGGATTTGATCGAATATCTTTTGCATGGGTCTGAGCGAACTCTTGGAGAAGAGAGCGGAAAACTGAAAGTTGCGTTGCCAGAGAAGTGGAGTGTGAGCTTCTGAGATTATTGCCGTGGGATGCATATTGAGCTGAGGTTATCTTAGACCGATCAAAAGCTGCTAAACCAACACCTTTGCGCGACATGTCGAAGATTCTTCAATTTATTGTGCTTGATATGTATTTGGTGATGTACCTCCCAGGTTGGGGGTTTTAGTGAAGTTGAGGTTCCAGGCGCGGCACGTGAGTGGGGACACCAAATCTGGTTAGCGCGTAAATTGCTCGGCGACTCGCTTGGAATCCCACCACCGAGAGAAATCTGGAAAATACCAAAAAGAAACTCCAAAACCTGTCAACCAGCATTCACGATGTCGACTCAATCCGTCCAATGCTTCGGCAAGAAGAAGACTGCTACGGCAGTTGCGCGATGCACGGTACGTACGATTTTCCGAAAAATTCGAGGGTTGAGGGGCATTGATACACATCTCAACCTGCGGCAAAATCCACGGCCCCTACGAGATATCTGAGAGGTAGAGGAGAAGACACGAAGAAGGAAATACTGACATTTACAAAAGGCAGGAAAAGGCTTGGTCAAAGTTAACGGAAAGCCCCTAAACCTCGTCCAACCAGAGATCTTGCGATTCAAGGTCTACGAGCCACTCCTCATCGTCGGTCTCGAGAAGTTCGCCAACGTCGATATCCGCGTCAGAGTCACCGGTGGTGGACACGTCTCCCAAGTTTATGCCATCCGTCAAGCCATCTCCAAGTCCCTCGTTGCATACTACCAAAAATTCGTCGATGAGCACTCCAAGAACGAG
Source organism: Hymenoscyphus scutula (assembly GCA_001399465.1). Classification (NCBI taxonomy): domain Eukaryota; kingdom Fungi; phylum Ascomycota; class Leotiomycetes; order Helotiales; family Helotiaceae; genus Hymenoscyphus; species Hymenoscyphus scutula. The sequence goes on along the minus strand of LKTO01000109.1, from coordinate 57,127 downwards.
TTGAAGCAGGCACTTGTCCAATACGACCGAACCCTGTTGGTTGCAGATAACAGACGATGCGAGCCTAAGAAGTTTGGAGGTGGGTTATTTGATTTGGTTGATGAACGCTGGAGTAATGCTGACATTTTCTCTCTCTACAGGTCCCGGAGCCAGAGCCAGATACCAAAAGTCTTACCGTTAAAGAGGGGAATTCGCAAGGGGTTTGGGTTTGGGAGAATGGTTTCTGCTGCATTTGCATTGGACGGGCTATGCTATTTGCTGCTTGTAGGGTTTCTAGGCAAATGAAGTGCAAAGCTATTCCGCCAAGCATCGGAGTTGAGAATTGAACAAATACAGAACCACAATCCGTCCCTGGGTTTTCATGTGAACGAAACGAAGAGCTCCGAGCACGACTATGGAATACCTACCTCGGAAGCCTGGCGATTTGCGAATTGGAGATACTGTTTTGTGGATTGATATTCTGCGATCGAGACCAGGCTCGTGTATACCAAAAGTTAATGACATTATGAAAGATCCAGTCCCACCGTCTCATCCACACTTGAAGCATAGTTCCAAAACTTGCAGTACTGCAATCGCCGCATTTCGAAGGTAGAACGGAACTACGAAACTTTCATCTTCTATCTACTTTTTGGATTCCTTCCAACACTCAAGTTTTGTCAGTTTTGAGGCATATAGTCATTGAACTTTTTAGACTTTCCACAACCACCAACTTCGATTCGTACCCAATCAACATAACTCGTAATGTGTGAAGAGCCCTCCCCTATTTGCCAGCCCAACGAGAACCAACTGCTCTAGGACAATCGCAATCTTCTAGAATAGCTTTGAACTCAATTATTTTGTATAAAAAGGTACGTTCGTGCCTGCTTATCTTGCTTATACCATATTCTAAGCATCTAGGTTGGTATATCGAAATTCAAACTTTGAGTTACCGCACAAGAATGACCTACGAATGCTACGAAATCTGCCGCTTTCTCTATCCACCTTGAGACAACTTTAAACAGCAGTAATCGTAGCTATACACTGAGTTTACTCAAGACTCAATCTAAGGTTCGCAATTAAGGTTCTAGCCAGAGTAGATAAAGCTGAACTCCCCTTAATCCTCATACACCAAGACCCCCATCTAACCCATCACTTTTTAATATTCTGCAGAATAGTCTTCATCATCTCATTCCCAACCTTAGTCGCCTCTGGGAACCTGGGCTCAAAGAACTTCTGCGTACTCTCGAACCTATCCTTCCAACCCTCAAAATCCCCAAAGGTAACACAATCACTCCATCCCCTCGCCGCAAAGGTAAACTCCAAGTCATCACTTCGGAAAGTATCATCTTCAATAGCGATCCTGATAACGTCATCCAACAAACCAGGTTTGCGGAAGAGATATTCGGTCACTCCGAGCCAGAGTCGGAAGAGAGGAGTTGAGCAAATCATATGATCGTAGGGAACAATGTTGAGACGGGACCAGCAGTCTACCATTGCAAGAAGGGAGAGATGGTTATTAGGAAGAGGAGTTTCTGGTTTTTTCCCAAGAGAGAAACGGTCGAGGACGGAGTCTTGAAGGAGGAGTTCGCCATCCCATTTTCTGTTTCCAAACACACTTGCGCCGGCTTTCTTGATACGTTCTTCAAATTCCTGGCGCTGTCCACCCAGCATCAACTTGTATAGATCCGTGACACTTTGTGCATATTGCTTAATCTGCTCTTTGGCATATGGATTGAGGATGGCGAGACCAGCATAAACGTGCCATTTTTGGGAGTAGATTCGGAGAGTAAGGTTGATCTTGACGTTCTCAATTCCACCGACGTAGCGAGCGATTTCCCAGGGGAACTGCGCGTTGGCGTGCCAGGCTTTTCCCATGGAGAGGAAGGCAGCATGTGTTACGGCTTGGGTGTCGGCTGTGATGCGATCATGCTGGGCGGCGGAGAGGTATACTTGCGTGGAGTTCAAGCAGGAGAGGACATTCTTGATCTTTTCGAAATTCTCTTCAGATGCTCTGTGTTTGATGATGACCTATTCAAGGGGTGTAAGTGTTTATAAGTTTCTGGTGACTCAGTTGAACATACCAAGGGCTGGCCACTGGGATCAACAGCTGGACCATGGAGAGAGTGGCAGCAGACAATGTCCACATCGGGTGGTAAATGCTTCTCAAAGGCAGCAATCTCAGGAGCTTTACAAGATGTTTGCCCACCAACAATGGCGTTCTGCTTGGTAGCTGGCTCGGGTCAGTGAACTCCCAGGAGAAGGAAACTGCTTGCATACAAGGCCCATACATGGCAACAACTTTATCAATCGACGCAGCTTCAACATTGTATATGATGTAATCGCTGGCACGGGAGACGAGGTGACCGTTTGGAAGGATATTTATTTTCTTCTATGAATACTCAGCACTCGGTGCAGGGCTACGGGCTATGTACAGGTGTGTTTACAATATTTCCAAACTCCTCACAAAGACCTTGGTACTTTTCCTCTCGATCGCAAGCATTGATCCTGAAGACAAACAATCAGTCGTGGTGGATGCGAGTGCGCGGACAACCTGAGAAACATTCTGTTAGCTTTTCCTCCTTCCAATGGTTGGCAGAAAAGATTGAGATGAGGTGTTGGTTGATCAGACAAATAAAAATAAGGTAGCTGAGATTTTTCATCAGTGAAAGCCAGCCGCCAACTTGGTAACAGAATGTTATTCAAGCCAGCAGAAGACGATACTCGAGCCAAATGCACTCAAGTCATCATTGTAAGAGGGAGCGAAAGGAGCGCACGAGGAAGCTTACCAGAATAAGGTCGCCCGGCGGCAGTAACGCCTGGAGAGGAGATTTACCTCCATCCAGCATCACTGAGCCTCCGAGCATACATCTTGCCCATATCACCGAGCCCAATGATACCGATCGTGAAGTCGTCATTGTTGCTGATCGAGTCCGATTGCGCCATAGTTGCTGCGCAGTCTAGAGAGAAAAGTGTTGTAGAAAAAGAGTGTTGTAGAAAAGAAACACCCCCTCAGCCCTTGAACTTTTGGACGAGAACAAGACAGCTCATCTGTGACACCTGGTCGGGGATCACAGTCTGCGGTGTATCTTGAGATCGTTGCAAAGTTTTTGAAAGCTTCAGAAAAAGTTTGGAAGAAAAGGTGTCGCCCCGCGCTAGTGAAAATGGTGCTAAGACCGCTTGGGACTAGTTAAAGTGGGACCTAAGCGATTGCGCTCCGCACACAAACATTTCTGAAGGACAACCTCAAACTTTTCGAGATCGTGTTTATTCCCCAGCAATATCAAAAAACCTCAAATCGACAACATGCCTCCAAAGAAAGCCGCCCGTCCCGCCCAGGAGAACATCTCCCTCGGCCCTCAAGTCAGAGATGGTGAGCTTTTCAACGGGCGCAAAGGAATTGTCGAGATCAAAAAACTAACCCCCACCAGGTGAACTCGTCTTCGGTGTTGCCCGTATCTTCGCATCCTTCAACGATACATTCGTCCACGTCACCGATCTCAGGTCCGTAATCCCTTGAATGCTCGCGGAGGAATGACTTGCAAGTTTGCATACATATAAAAAACAAGTGGGATGGTTCATAGGCTGACTTTCTGGGTGATTCCAGTGGCCGCGAAACCATCACTCGTGTCACCGGAGGCATGAAGGTCAAGGCCGATCGTGATGAGTCTTCCCCATACGCTGCCATGCTGGCTGCTCAAGATGTCGCCATTCGATGCAAGGAATTGGGCATCAATGCTCTCCACATCAAGATCCGTGCCACTGGAGGTAAGCTGCTCTCAATCAGCCATCTTCAACCAGACATGTACTAATAATATACGAATAGGTAACGGAACCAAGACCCCAGGCCCAGGAGCCCAATCCGCTCTCCGTGCTCTCGCTCGTTCAGGAATGAAGATTGGTAGAATCGAGGATGTCACCCCAACCCCATCCGACTCCACCCGTCGTAAGGGAGGTCGCCGTGGTCGTCGTCTTTAGATCACTGGTTTTATGGCTGGTTGCATGGCATGGTACTTGGGTTTCACAGGGAATAGACACGACGCGGAGGACGGCATTAATCGCCTGACCTCCATGATGATTTACTCAGACGATAGCTGATGCAGCTGCAACAATCACAAATCCTTGCAGACATTGAGATTTTTTATTTTCCATGTGAATTACAGTCCGTGTCCATGTGAAGACTTTCCCATCTCCTGCAGTTTTCAGTACTGCCATTTATCGTCCATGGATCCTTGGCAGTTGATATAATGCCCCTTTTGTAGGAGGCTTATACATCCATCCTCATGAGAAACCTGTCGTATATGCCACAATTCCAGAACCAACTCCGAACAAATATTCCTTTACACCAATTCCATGCCGAACCGAAAATGCAAAATAACTGCCAGTCGAAGAATAGGAATCATAGTATCTTGCCACGAATTTTGGGGGTCGAGGAAAGAAAGTCGAAATAAGAACGTCGGAAGAAGAGAGTCGAAAGAAGATCTGTGCTGCACTTGCTGAAACTCAAATGATATCGGCGTGTACTTGATAGAAGATTTAACTAGAAATTCCATCTAGCCGACACACGAGAAGCACGACGGCTACTCACACGAGCGGCACCTAAGCACACCCCCAGGGTTAGAAAAACAAACTCAGAAATGTATGAGACCTTTTTCGCGCCCTTCGTCGTCCAGTTCCACCATCACTGGCGCAAACTCACCTCGTTCGTCCTCCGCCTGGAAATCCTTAAGCTCCGCGTCGATCCATTGGCCGTCTTCCAGTTGGTATTTTCCAGATCGTACATAATTAGCCCGCAAATCCCAGTCCCACTTCCATAACCAACTCTCCAATTCCCCGAAAGCCTTTCCCACCGTTGATTGTTCACAGGTTATATTTGATCCGAGCTCTAGCAGCATCTCATTGAGTCGAGCCTTGAATTTCGTCAGGATGAGCTTCAGATCGTCGCTCAAGCTTGTCTCATAGTCGAGAATGCTACCCTCTAAACCTTCGTCATCATAGATAAATTGCGCATGAACCGCCTCGATGAACTTTCGGAAGAAATCAGGCATTTGCAAAACCAAGTCGTAGGCGCCAAAGACCATCTTCACAACATGTGTCCATTGTTCCATACACGCAACATTCCCCAAAAGCATACCGGTGATGAAGCAGAATTGGATTTCACCAACAATCTCATCAGGATTCTCGTGACTGCAGTTCTTTTGGATGATTTTCAAGATGTGCGAGGTCGAGTCCATTGCTTGTTCAGTGCGAGCGCGCCCAAGGGATTCGTCGGAGAAAGTTCTCTTGTATTGCGGGAATGTGAACTTAAGAACTTCGTCTCGGTAGTCCATAGTAATCTCAGGATTATCACCGGACGGGGTCTTATGAAGATGATCGTGGACTGAGCACACTTGCCAATTGTTCCATCCCTTATTTCCCGTGATTCTATCCAGTAAAGCTCCTGTCACCGAGGACACCAAGCGCAACCATAGGTTCGGGTCTCTCGCTGCATGTTTACTGGACTGAGCTGGCTGTTGAGCAAGAGCTGTCGCGGTGGCGCTTGGAGTGGAGATCATATACGGTTGTAGTTTGTCAAAGATCTCCGATAGTCCCTCTTTTTGAATTCTAATCTCCGCCTTGCTTACTTCCTCCTCGACTACCTCGTTCTCCTTGTCCCATCTTCTAACGTGGATTGTCCCATACTCCTCGGAAGCGCGACTTGAAGACACGAACCAAAAGCCGTTCCTGAGCGAGGACTTGTTGGAGCCTCCCCAGAAGAAGTGAACACCAGCTGGAATATCTTTGATACCATCAAAATGATCGTTTTCCTTGACAGTAAAGGCTATAGTGTCGTAGCCAATGAGAGAGCCGCCAGGAACGTCTCGTACAATGAACACATCCCCTGACTTGAGCGAAACATCAGGCTGGTTTCTTGTTGAACCTGGGGTTGGCGAAGGAGAGTGTACGCGGAGACATCCAAGTGGATAGCTCCCAACAGCGTGAACACTTCTGACAGACTTGGCGGACTTTTCCGATCTATTGGAAGGCGACTTTGAAAGGGAACACTTCTTTGTAGCCTGTACAATGCTTGGGGGAGAGTCGGCACGCCCTCTTCCGCGATCCTCTTCTGCAGACAGGATGTTGGCAATGACAGTTGGGGTACCAACAAAATCGTGACTTCCGTTTGACTTCAAGGACAGTTGTCTGGTTAATGCTGATGCATGTTCCTTTGTTGTGGAAGAACTTCTCTGAATAGCGATTTGATTTTGGATGAACGTGGGGTCTTCCTTGAAAAGGTCGTTATTCGTCTTGGGTAACGGAGATGGGGCTTTAGATCGGACTGTAGGCGTTACAGCGAAGCAAGTATCAGAACCCATCTCAGAAAGGATCTCTGATGGAATTTGAGTCCCGCTTTGGCGTGAGGGTTTGTTGCTTTCTTCCGCCATCCTTGCTGATATACCTAGGCGTTGATAAAATTATTGTTGTGCTGGATCGTGTTAAAGTAAGTGGAAGTGACTATCAAAAAATAATGATAAACCCAGTAGATTTTCAGCCACTAGTGCACGTCGGAGCTACCTTAATCCGATTCCGCCTTCTCCACTCAAAAGCTTGAAACAGTTGGGTGAATCTGATCAAAGAACCTGGACCACCTGCAGAGAGCACATTCACTCGAGCACCACTCTGTTGGTACTTGCTTCAGACAAGGTGACGTGTAGGTGTGGATTGTAGGTACTAAACAAAAGATATTCAAGGTGATAGAAAGGACCAGCTCATTCATTTAGTCTGGGTGATGTTGGGAGACCTTGAACTCTTTCCATATGTACTGACTTCTCAATTTTATATTGAGCTCTCAGGTCAGATGCAGGGTGGCTGTTTTCCCCCACCTGTGGGGCAGTTAATAGTGCAGGGTTTGGATTACTAACCTAACCTGGTCCTGGATAAGCTTGACGCTTCACTCACTAGTCAAAATGTCTTATGTACCTCTAACTATCTCTTCTACACATTCACAAAGAGATTCTGCTACTACTGCTTGTGATGCCTTTATTCGTCACTAATACATCGTTGCCTTTCTTTCCTCGACCTTGATACTACCTCCGTACTCGGGACTTTCCCACGATCCACCCTTGACGTCCCTCATCGCAAGCTCGCTCCAGAACAACTCAAAAGATCACAATGGCCCAGCCGAATGGCCAGCAAAGGCCAATACCAGGAAGCAATACTCCAGCAAACAGCAATGGGCAAATTGCTCAACAAAGATCTAGTCCAAGCACCTTGGGAGAAGGGGGAGATGTCTGGGATGAAGAACGACTTGAACAAGCTTTGGAAAGACTGAAAGAGCTGCATATCCAGGTCAGTCATACCTCTCGTCCATTGGCTCGCAGAAACTCAGATGAATTCCAGCTGCGCGGTCTGCGAACCTGTATCCCTCGATTGCTGGAACCTTTGACTACGAAACAACCATCTCGTATGTATCTCAACCCCCCTATTCCAATCTACTCTTGCAGCAATTAATAGTTCAACCTACAGCCGAATCATTGTTTCGCGAATTCTCCGAATCCACTCGTGTTGGCACCAAAGAGGTGCAGCAATTTAAACAGTTAATGGTGGACGAAGATACCAAGAAAGTATTCGCGCAAGCCAGGAAAAGTCGTGCTGAGAAGCCGGATAATATCAAACCATGGAGAGCTATGGATCATCCAGGCGCTTTTACAAGACATACATGAAGGTCAGAATCAACTAACGGTTGTACGATATCAGGAACCCGTTCTTGGAGAAATAATACTGGGAGATGGTTGGATTTTTTCAAATTATCAATGGGCATATGGAATTGAAACAAGAAATACTGGCGTTTGGTTAATTACTTTGGGGTTTCTTGGGTATACCACGACGGGCATTTTATTGGAGGAATTCATCGGAGTTTTTCATGGGATGGACATTGCGTGCAACTCTGGATATTCTGTGCCAGGGATGCTGAGACCTTGATGCTGAGTGCTTTCGGATACTTAAGTGTAGATAGCAAAGCTGCAAAAGAAGAGGTAGTTCTCGCGGGAAGGCAAGGGGGTCTCAATCGTGCACCTACCTGGATGATTAAATGGTTGTGTATTCGCAACAAAATTATCTTATCTGAACAGATTCGCCAGTTTTTAGTTAAATAACCTTGCAGATAGCGGGGGTGATACGACCAGAAGTACTATTGCCGCTTTTATTGTCTCCCAAACAGGGTCCCCTAAATTTCAGCTAGAAGCTTACACTTGCTCACTGGAAGGATTCGCTGCCTATCCTTGCTGTGGACATAATTCAATTGGAGTTCATTGCTCGAAAAGCAGGTCAATATTCTAAATTGTACTTAATTTTGGAGCAACGTTAACTTGCATTTATTTTAGAAAACAATGGCAAGATAAGACTTACTGCCGCTTTTATTGACCATCGGAAGAAATAGTACATTTTTTTTGTTTGCCTTAAATTAATGCACTTCACTACCCGTCTTCAAAAATCGTGACTCATTTTTTTGACTCACAACCGCGCAAGGAAAAATCACCGCAGATTAACAAATAAATAATTTACTGGGGTTTGCTTCTCGAATCAAATTCCTCGCAAGTTGCTGTTTCGTTGTTAGTACTTAGGGTTCGTTTTCGATCTCGCTTACAGGCGCACTTATTTTCAAAGAGTGCGGGGCAATTTTTCAAGAAATACCCTATCGACATCACCACGCGCGTGGCAACCACACCCCTAGGATCACGAACCACAGATCAAGATGTCTAAATTCTTCAAGGGCGACAGCTCGAGCGACAGCAGCTCTTCGGACGAGGAGGAGCTCTACTCTGACTCTGAGGAGGAAGAGCAGCAGGCTGAGGATTCTTCCGACGAGGGCGACGAGGACAAAGATGACGACGAGAGTGGTAGCGGAAGCGATAGCGACGACTCGGATAAGGGAAAGGGCGCAAATAAGTTCTTGAAGGACGGCTCCGATTCGGACAGCGAGGACAGCAGCGAGGAGGAGGGCATAAAGGTTGTGAAGAGTGCGAAGGACAAGCGGTTGGAGGAGCTCGCGGTATCCATCAAGGCCATCGAAAATGGACAAAAAATCAATGACTGGGGATCAATCTCCGCAGGTATGCGATAGGAATTGTATTATTCTATGCCTCCAGTGCTGACATTTTGTAAATAGAATTCGATAAGCTGAATCGACAAGCCCTGAAGCTCATCCAGTCAGGCAACACACCAAAGATATATGTTAGGGCTATCGCAGAGTTGGAGGATTTCATGAATGAGACAATCGCTAAGCAGAAAGTCTCGACGAAGAAGATGAATGCTACCAATGCACGAGGATTGAACGCCGTGAAGCAACGCATCAAGAAGAACAACAAGGACTTCCAGAAGGAGATTGACGCTTACAAGGCAGACAATGATGCTTTCATGGAGTCGGACGAGGAAGAGGAGGTTGTCGTGAAGCCCTCTCGAGCACCAAAACCGGCCCCTGGAGTAACTATTGACCTCGGCGATGATAATGAAGGATGGGCTTCGGTTGGAAAGGGAGGACGGGTCCTCGAGTTCACACCAGAGAGTATTCTCAAGCACCTGAGAACAATCATGGAGTCTCGAGGAAAGAAGAACACAGACCGAACGGAACAAATCACCATTATGGAGAAGTTGTACAAGGTTGCCGAAACACCATACCAACAGGTCCGAGTTCTCTTGACTCTCATTTCCACCCGATTCGATCTTACCACCGGAGTCCAAACTTTCATGTCCCAAGACCACTGGAAGGCCGCTGAGCAGGAATTTGGAAAGCTTCTTGGTGTGCTTGAGTCGAACCGGGAACTTGTTGTTGTAGAGAACGCAGAGGAGTGGGAAGATGACGAGAAAGCCCCCACGATTACTGCAGGTGAAAAGCTCAAGATTCCGGGAAGCATTGTCTCCTATGTTGAAAGACTGGATGATGAGCTCACGCGATCGCTTCAGCATATTGATCCGCACACTGCGGAGTACATCGATCGACTTTCTGACGAAGCTGCTTTGTACAACAACATTGTTCGCACACTTCTTTACACCGAATCTCTACGTAAGGATGAGAGCCTCCAGGTTTCCCAGGATAGCGTCAATCGCATTGTGATGAGAAGATTGGAGCACGTTTACTTCAAAGTGAGTTGTATGAAAGCCCTTATCGTGAATATTTTTAACGATCAATTCAGCCCGCCGCCGTTGTGAGGATCCTTGAGGAGAACTGCTGGAACGCAACCCCCGATTCTCTGGATTCCGCCATCACCCCAAGAACCGCCGTCTCCGATGCCACTGCTCTCGTTAACACCTTGTGCAACTACCTATTCATCAACAGCGAAGGTATCATTCGAGCCCGAGCCATGTTGTGCCAAATTTATTTCCTCGCTCTGCACGACAACTATTACAAGGCCCGTGATATGATGCTCATGTCACATTTGCAAGAGACCATCAGCGCATTCGATGTACACAGTCAAATTCTCTTCAACAGAACTCTCGTTCAAGTTGGATTGTGTGCTTTCCGTGCCGGTCTTGTTTACGAGGCGCAAACCACCCTCCAAGAAATCTGTGGAAGTGGCCGACAGAAGGAACTTCTCGCCCAAGGTGTTATGATTCAACGTTACAACCAAGTCTCACCAGAACAAGAACGTCTTGAGAAGCAACGTCAACTTCCCTTCCACATGCACATCAACTTGGAACTTCTGGAATGCGTATACCTCACATGCAGCATGCTTTTGGAGATCCCGCTACTTGCACAAACTGGCTCATCACCAGATATCAAGAAGCGTGTTATTAGCAAGACCTACAGACGTATGTTGGAGTACCATGAGCGCCAAATTTTCACCGGTCCTCCAGAGAACACTAGAGACCACGTCATGCAAGCCTCCAAAGCTTTGGCTGCTGGCGAGTGGAAGAAATCAACAGAGTTTATCCACTCAATCAAGATCTGGGAGCTTATGGCGAAGCCAGACGAGATGAAGGTTATGCTCTCAGAACAAATCCAAGAGGAAGGACTCCGAACATATCTCTTCACATATGCACCATTCTACGATACCCTTTCCGTCGCTACCCTTTCTTCCATGTTCGAGCTCTCCGACCGAAAAGTCGCTGCTATCGTTAGCAAGATGATCAGTCACGAAGAACTCGCTGCTGCGCTTGACCAAGTCAGCTCTTCTATTATCTTCAGAAAGGGTGTCGAGTTGAGCAGACTTCAGAGCTTGGCCTTGACGCTCAGCGACAAAGCCAGTGGTCTTATCGAGAGTAACGAGCGAACACTCGAGACGAGAACCCAAGGTATGGCCAACGCCTTTGAACGCCAAGGTGGACGAGGCGGACGAGGTGGTCGCGGTGGAAACCGAGGTGGGAGAGGTGGTGGAGGTGGTCGTGGTGGCGCACCAAGACAACCTGGTGGAACTCAATTTACTGGGGGTGCTTTGGGTGCTGCTGTGAGAGCTTAGATTGTGGTCATGTATTTGCATTGGGTTGGGTTGTTACTAGGGTTGCGTCTGCTATTTAACAGGCGTTAAGTAGAGCTTACGAAAAAGCCCTGTTTGTGAATTACACAAGAATGAGAGACGATGATAATCGAGTAAAAAATTCAAAACCCTCCGCCTTCGTTTTCCTTTGTTGCAGCGTTCACAAGCTTCTCCTCACATGCTTCCCTGAGGGCTTCAGTCCCAATCTTCGTTGTCCTCACGGTTTAAATTGAGCTGACAAGCAGTTGGTGAATGAGATATGCTATGCCACCGCACATTTGCTATTTCCAAAAATTTGGGGAGGGAGCAGCAATATAGCATAGACATCTCTAAGCCCATAATTTTCTGCAATATCTTGCTGCGTGAGCCATCGGTTCTCTAGCTCCTGTTTCCGAGAGAGCCTTTTGATCGAGGCCAATCGAGAAGAAATCTGAAATCATCTCCTCCGAAGCGGCACGCCCTTGCCGAAGACGGAGAAGTGACCATCCTCGCAGGTCTCTCATACTTGAGAGTACCTAGGTACTCGATATTCCGAAGCGAGGGCTCTGAATGTGGACAAATTGCCAGATCTAGCGGAACATTGCAACGGACACCAGTAGGCGAGTGTCAATGGGGGATTCCATCGATTAGCTACTTTTTTTTAAAAATTGAAGAGCTTAATGATATTTTCTGCTAGGCGAAGCGCAGGCAGTACGGTGTATACGATTCCATCCTGACTTGTTTAGAGACTGCCAACCGCTGAATCCATAGAGGCACATATATCCAGGCTACCCAGATACAAGTCTGCGTCAGGGCTTGAAATCTCTATTCTGAACTGAACCTCTATTATTTCGCAACCGACAATTCTAGAGTACATATTTTTGATCGTCTTCTTCCACTTCCTTTTTGATCGTAACCTAATCATACCTAACTATAGTGATTACTTCATCCATGCAAGTCACTTGGCTAAAACTTCATCCTTGAGGATTCTGCACTTTTTTCAGATCCCGATACAGCCGCGAAACCTCAAATTACAGTAGCACGGTGTGACAATTCGTTACTCGAAAGCATTAGCGAAATAAATAAAAAACCGGTATTTTCATTGTGTTGATTGCTCTTCTATATGGGAACTCCGAGTTCGGTTTTTAAGAATGTTGAACCCAAAACCCTAGTCTTTGTATAAGACTGTAACGTCTGTTTGCTGTCTAGCATCCCTTGAAACGCCAATCTAAGACCAAAAACTTGCGTCATTATGCTAACTCCATAACCAAAATCCAAATTGTCCTTCCTTGAAGTCCTGCTCCGCAAATCGCTGGAAGCTCCCCCAACCCAATCTAAAAGTTCCCCCACAAAAAGAGAAAGATCCCAAGCATCCATATGTAAAGATTGAAAGATTTTATGAAGGTTTTCTTCACTTGTAATCTTGGCGTCCCTCTCGTCCAGACTCGAGACTGTATTCCTCCTTTTGTCGCTCGATAATTTTGCTGTTTCCTGGCATGACACCATTTCGCTTGAAGAATCGCCAGTGTCTCCAGGTGATCCAGCAGACAAGCATGGCCAGTTGACTATAACCCCTGGTTAGTCTTCTATTCATTTGTTTTGCAAGGAGCATTGTGAAAGCTTACCAGTTAATAGCTGCCAATGCGATCATGACATATACCAATGAACAACCTAAGCCAGTAACACACTTTCCGATGTTCATGAATGGAAGAATTCCTCCGGCAGCCCAAAATACAACTTCTGTGCAGGAGAGGATGAAATTCGCTTTAATGGAGGAGAATCGTTTGAGGTTTTGCACTTTTTCAGTATAAATCATGTATGCCATAATTATTAGACCCTTTGCTGCCTGATTGAGGTTACGTTAGTAGCTGGAAAGGGTTGTGGGAAGGTCGAAGTGAAGGTGGACTTACGATACCCATTACCATGGTGTCATTTCGACTGGTTACGAGACCTCCCTTTTGCATCCGGAATAAGGAAACTCCCAAGACCCCTACGATAACGCAGAATTGAACGACGTGGGAGATCTTGAGGATGGTATGCTCTCTTGCAGGTGACATAGGCATCTTGGCGAATCGTAAGTGTGCCTTGTGGTGGTTTATAGAGCTCCAGGAGTTTGATGGTTCGCAATTTTGGTTCGATTCTGGTGATAGCGACGGAGCGAAATGAGTTTGGTGGTTGGAGATACTGCGGATGCTGATGATGAACTGTTCGATTTTGCTTCTTAAAAATGACAAAGGTCTCGACTTCCTTTATATAAACCAAGCACATATACAACCCCCGAGTACCTCACTTGGTAGCCCACGTAACGATCCTAACTGAGCGCGCCAGATCCACATCGCGATACCCAAGAATCCCATACCTATCCTTACATCTTCAGACATGGGGCTCACAATGCCCAGCCCTATCCGAATAGTACGAGCTTTCAGATAGGGTTTATGAGGCTTAGCGTAAGAGATCTCCAGACATTTTCATGGGTGTGCTTGATACTTCTTCGACCTCGGATTACTCGGACCGAAAGTCTCGCTTGTCTCGCAGCAGTCTCGGACCCTACAGGGGTGTCTTGGCAGTGAACGATCTGGGATATGACTCGTTATTGAATTGTACCTATTAAATACATATATTTGAGTTGTATACTGAAATAGACTTTTCGTGGCTGTGAAAAACTGGAGTGAAGAGGCGGGGTTTGAGGTCAGGACGCGTGTTGGAGGGTTAATTGAAAACTCGCTTGTGGACTTACCCGTTGAAAACCTAGAGTCGGATCTAGACCATCACCAACTTTTGTGTTACTTCAAAGTGAACAATTGGCCCCCCGCCTTTCTAAAATCTAGCTAAACTGTGTTCAGCGAGATGTTACGAAGTGGGAAACAAAAACTTGTAAAAGTCTTTGAGTTTTTTCACCTTGCAAGTCGTCTCGCGTTGCTACACCAACTTAGAAAATGGTGGCTAAGGCAACGCTTAGAATGAGATAATGAATGCGAGTTTCAAAATCAAGAGCACAACAATATCCACACTTAATCATAGTACATCCCTTCTATCACCTATTATGCTTTGAAAAAATAATGATCGCACTATGATCCAATGATTTTAAAGAGAGCCATATGCTACTGGAAGAAGTGGGAATCATGGATGGAAGTTGAATATTCTATTCCCTGGTAAAACTGAGGATTGTCACAAGGTTCCACCAAAACCCAGAGAGTCGCAACCTTTTCAGAACTAGGGAGAGACCAATAACAGGTAGGAAAGGAAGGGGGCTCATAATAAGGAAAGATTAACACTCAGTTCGTGGTTCGCTCAGTTTTGGCATCTCTTCATTGGTGCCCGAAACCTACTTACGGAGTTGATGGGATCCTCTTTCCACACCCAAAAGCTTGTCTAAAGAGCGATGATTTAGCCATTCAGTCACGTGCGCAGCTCTTCTTTGTGTCACCTTCACTTAACTTATAAGAGTTGCTTTTTCTTTGAAATTTAAGGTGCGTAGGTAAGCGATTACACTTCACTGGAAGGAATGAAATTGGGCTCTAAAGGAATAGTTTCTAGTTTTGTTTTAGTTGATCAACTACCTAAAATTATCGCGACCGGCAAAATATTATGCACGCCAACCCAGGGGGCATATTTTGGTGGCATACACTGCTTGTAAATGCAGTTCAACAGCTACTTGCGTTATGAGAGAGTTCTAGAGCTCGAGATCCTTAAATTCGTAGTGGCACCACCGCCTCCATTATTCAAAGTTACTATTCTAGACCTACGGAAATTTTAAATACATTCAGCTGGATTGAGTTCCCCATATCAAATCGAGTCAGATGCACCGACTACTAACGCGGAAAGAAGGAAACTCCTTTGATAGCAATGCAAAAGAGTATACTATAGAAATAACTCCCAAGTCTGAATTCTATACCTAGCTTGCCACATGCTGCGAACCGCAATGTGTGGATTGATATCGGGATGGATTGATGATTTTCAAGATGACTTTTGGGAAAACGTCTCAGCAGTTACTCTCATGTACTGTAGAACAATGAAGGGGATATAAGACTCGATAGCAAACTACCCCTTAGGACAACTTGTTAACGAAACTTACTTAGTGCAGTGTCGGTAGAAGTCACAGCCTTTCGCGAGACATCAGCGCCTCGCGTCTCGCAGGTACCGTGACGACTAAACAGGAAGCGAAAAACCATCAGATCCTCCTTACTTGAAATAGAATTTCAAGAGTCAATCGATGATCTTAGGCCTGAGACGCTGTTTTATTCTCAACCAACACAGAATAGGACAAAGAAGCTACTCAGCGTGTATCAATTGGCTATCATCCGGACTCAAGACACGATCGACAGCATGCCCGACAGCATGCCTGTTGCACATTAGTAAGAATTGGGAAGACTATGTTCGTTTATAGCACACGAAGACGAAGGCTTTCATGATGAAATGTGAGGTTGAAGTGAAATGATGCTAACTCCCGTGCCTAAGCTCCGAATTGTCTTGGCACTGTAAATGCCGATGCCGAGCCAAAGTCTCATATCACGATTTTCCTTTCTCTTTCTCATATTTCTTTTTCCCCTCCCTCAACCCCCATCTCAAGAAGACCCCAAAAGCAATTTTTCTGTGTCACCAAACTCCATTGAACTACCATTGAATCCCGAGTTACTATTACGTGCTTCAGAGCGGGCTTCAATGCCATACCCTTGAATGTCACGCCCGAAATCGGAAGTTTGAACATCAACCCCAGGGAAAATGAAATGAGGGGAAGGCCAGATGGTGACGTGCATGCCGCTCCTTTCCAATTCAGGGGTGTCTATCGAATTGACACTTCTGATTTACCGGTATAGGGGCTGGCTGAAAGACAGATCACGCACACCAACACTCTTCCACAACCGGCCCAATGTCTCTTGAGGCTATCCGTATGCAATTGTCATGTTGGTGACAGAAAAGCCCCGGAAAGAACCCACGTTTTTGGCTTCCTGACCGGTATGGCCGCTCCATTCGCCACAAGCTGGGATCGTGTGATGGTCTTTGGGGGGGGTGTGGGATGAGTTATCATTATATAAAACGTCCTCACCAGCCTTGGTACGATGACGGCACGCACGGGTAAGATGAGGTGAGGTGTTTTTTTCTGTTGTCTTAAAATCTTGCTCAGTCCTTCGTTTGCTCTTGTTTCTTCGTTTCGAGTATTCTCCTTCTTTCGTTCGGGTAAATTTGTTACAGGCAATCGCCTTCATTTTCTTCAGATCCCAATTGCAGTGTTCAGCAGGCGTGTTTAGAATTGTTTCTTCATTGAAGTGTAAGATTACCTTGGAATCCTAATGTTTACAACGTATCACATCTGACTTATAATTAGAGTTCACATTTCAAATCGATCTACTCCCACTATACCTCACCGTACCCTACCCCCTACCCCCTACCGAAAATCCCACGATGCCACCACTTTCCCCCTACGAGTTTTCTCCCAACGATCTTGGCAATACCACGTCGGTGACAGCACTTGTTCCACATAACACTCCATATATCAAAGGGGGAATTGGAGGACGAGGAAATTATCGCAAAAACAATGATGCCAACCTAGCATTGCCATTGACCTTCGAGACTGCAAGTGGACGATCGGAACAATATTACCAGCAACCTGTCGGATCCCAATCAGCACTCCCAAGCGGTGCAGACAAGATGAAGGAGAAGATTGTTGGTTTATTCAAAGGCGGAAAGTAAAAATGAGTGTGGGTTTGGGCTCAGGGACATGTGTATTTGGGGACTAAACGGGGATCACACAGCATAAGGGGCAGGACGGCATTAGGGGACAACACATGAGGATTTTCTAGCGTAACGGCATGGAAAAGCATGGTCTTCATTTGTGATTGGCGTTGTCAAGGATTGGTCAATGACTCAATATTTCATTCAGGAAATTCTCTTCTTTCCAACACGGACTTGTCCAGCTACTTTGGGATCTGCAAAGATATTTTACTATTATCTACCTTGTTTATTATGCAAAAAGATGAGAATTTTTTTGCGGTTATGAAGGGTTCTTGCGAGGTTTCAATTGCTGCTTCAACGCTTAGTTTGTCTCAGTGTGAAGAGTGATAAGGAACTTCCTATTTAACATAGCTGGTTAGTCAATTGAGATCCGCTTCTTTCTATATCTCCTCCATGAAGTCAGGATTGACCCGGGGGTCTTTTTCATTTGTGTAAGGGTGTAGAATTCCATAGCTTGCAGTGCTGCAAATACCCAATAAAACAAAAATGCAAGAGAGTAAAAAGCTACATTTTAATAAACCTTGGCCCTCTCACCCTCCAAATGGTGAGAAACGTGGGAAGCAAAAAGTTAAATCTTGAAAGGTCCATCCGGGATTCGAACCCGGGTCCCAGGTAATTGTTGTAGAACCAGAGGCTCTCTTCAAAAACCCATGTGCTAACCGACTACACTAATCGACCATTGCTGGTTGGTTGTGAACATATTTACCTATTTGTGTTTCTGAAAGCAAGTGGCGGTGAGGGTGGGGCAAGGTTTTTGTTGATCCGCTCTTGGCCGTCGGGACGGGGTTGTGCCGACGACGAGCTATCAACATTTGTGTGAAGAAGCTCTCTAATAATTCACCTGTCCCTCATTCCCATCCGAATGTTTCTGGAAGGTTTTTAAGAGGCCCTCATGGATGGCTCAATCTAGGTTGGATGCCTTTTGAATGTTGTAAGTCAGGCTGCCTTGAACACTTGAGGCTGAGTATTGCACACATTTTCTGAGTTGAATTCAAACCATACAAAATCCCTGGAACCGGGCGTCAAGAGAGGCCACACATGATAATATCTGTGATGATTGGCTACTTTCCAACCACATCTCGCTGCAAGCCATTACTGGCGAGATGTAAGCTGCGGCTTCATCCACAAGAGGCCACACCAACTACCCAGCAAGTATGGGGAAAACGTGCTTAAAAGGATGACATGGCCTCGTTTCTTTCCCCCTTCATTACAACATCGTTGACACTAATTGTGTGTTGTAAGTAACTCAATCCTTCTGTCTTGATCACATCAACTTTTATTGCCCAACTGCTAACATGCGCTCATAGCCTTGTTTTCCAACTCCAGCTTTCGAGCGGAGAATCCCTCCGCTCGCTAACCCATTTCGTGGGAATGTTGTAGTGATCAAGATCAATCTAGCGGTATCGATGCCTGCCTTCTTTCTCATGCCTGTCCAGATGATTTTTGCTGTCCGGGGCCAGCAAAATCTCGGGGCGTGGAGGAGCAGCCCGAACGGCTTGAAAGACTCGACCACTGTGGAGATAAGGTTGAACACCTTGGTCTCCGGTATGGATATGAGGAAGAGGATCTCTGTCCAGAAGAATGGCCAGATATGTGGAGCATTCAGGAATTGGAAGTTCAGGAGGAAATCGAAGATTCTCAAAACATTTCGCGAGAATCAACACCCGACGCAACCTTTATCTCAACTCCAAGCTTGCTTGCTGGATCTTCCGCCTCTATGACATCGCCGTCAAGTACGTGTAGGAGTTCTTGGCAGGATCAATTTAATGGATCTCCGCCCAGAGCATGGTTTCCCCCTTCCAATGCCTCAATGTCACCAGAAGCACGCTGGCGTTGCGATCATGCAGGCTGTCAAAAGTCGTTCTCTCAACATCGCAAACTGAGGTAAGTTGAATTCCGACACAGTCTTTGATATATTGCAACAGCTAATGACGAAAAGATGGCACAAAAGGTGTCACTTGAAACTTCACAAGTGCCTCGATTCTTCGTGTATTCCTCAAAACATTGCATTCTCATCCAAGAAAGATCTTCAACGCCATCAAGCAACACACAATGGACAGAGATTTTACTGTAAATTTCATAAATGCGAATATGCGCGTGATGGCAAAAAAGAGGGCTTTACGCGAAGGGACAATATGCGGAGGCATGCCCAAAAGCAACATGGAGGAAGTCAGGCGCAAGGAAATCCGTTTGGTAAATGAAAAGATGAAGAAAAAGGTTGACAAAACGTAAGTTTACAATTAGTTCGAACGCGAACTGGGCTAATTGTTCACTTTTACAGCGACAATAGAAAGTCCTTACTAGGCATTATACAGTTCACTGGCCATTAGCAAAGTTCTGTCCCGGTGCTGTGGTCGGTACTGTACTACGTTGATGTTACCACAGGCACATTTTTTTTCATTTGTAGCTTATTACGCAAAACCTCTTGCTGGTCACGAGTCTCATATACAATTTTGCCCTTTCTTTGTCATTAAGGAAATTCCCTGTCATTTTATCTGGGATAGCTCTAGCTAGATATACAGTTATAGCAATTTTACTGATGTACTTGTTTCTCACATCCACCTATCACTCACTACATCTAATATGAATTTGGAAGAACCGTCGTAATTTCCAATCATGAAAGGAAACTCAAAAGGGTATTATCTTGGGAAAGGATGAGATCGATACCATGTTAACTGCCTCCACAAACTTGTACCTAGAAATAAGCTACTCCTGGAAACCCCCAGTATGAAATCACGATAATGCCAATTTTAATTTTTTTTAGAAGGGCCCAAAACACTGTGTTCTGACTTTCAACTGTTGACTCAATTCCCATCACGATTCCATAAAAACTTATTTTTACCCCATGCTCTTCCTAAATTTTCACCCTCCAGTACTGCCTGATTATTTCTAGCCGTGAAACCCCCAACAGTCAATTTATGATAAAAGCATACAATCTATCTGTTGCACTTACGATTTCCTCAGCGTAAATCCATCGCTTCTTAAGCCAGTCCTAATCCGGTCGTTCCGAGAGATAGCGGCATGCCATTCCCCTTGACTTACGAAATAGTCAATACTCGACCCAACATTTGTGAAGAAAATCAACGAGTGCTCGTTGATGCAGGTGAACGCACCGTAGTTTTCGACGGAGGTCATGTTGGGTTTGGAATTTAGATACTCCTTTTCGGTGGCTGAACAACTTATATCTTGAATGATTAGAGGAAGTGGTTTTTGGGGTTTTGTTTAAGGCAAGAAATATGAAGACTCAAATGCAGTTAAATCATGGTTAGCAAACACCCCAAGCACCTCACACCTCTTCAGAGCCGCGCCCATTTGTCGTGCTCCGATAAGGACTACATTTGTAATCTTCACTGCTCTCGCTTGCTTGGTTTTCTCCAATTGAGCTGTCAGCAAGGCACAGTCATTTGTCTGCAAAATTTGCTCATATCCTTATTGTGGGCTCTTCTTCATCTCCTCTGCAGTTCCGGTTCCCGCTTTGAAGACACGAACATCGATAAAGGCTCCGAGAACAAATCATCACCCCCTAGGCAGAGCATCCGCGATGCTACCATCCGGGCACAAGTCATATGTGGGGGTTTCTCTTTGAGTGTCGAAGCTGACTTTCTCCAAGGTATCGACTGTAGATATTCTTGCTTGTAATAACTTGATTGGATTTCTTCCGAGTGATCTCGCTGGAACCACTCTGAATATCTCTTCCAAATGTTGTACTCCATAGCGTGTTCATGGACCGTCTTGAGTTATAATAATGTGGTCGTTCTCCTCGTTGTAGTCTACTTTGATACCCATGGTGCTGTTCGTGACAGGATATTGGTGGTATTCGTATCATCGAAGCAGCCTTTGTTCTTCCAAGAAATACCGACCACGCTTCCTCCCTCCGGCGATGTAATCAAATAAAGATTCCGTGATTAGTTCGGAATTGTGTGCGAAATTTCTTTGATGGAAGGGCGCTATTTGACTTCTTGTATGCCAGATTTCAAGTGCTGATTGCGTCCAATCGCGCCAACGCAATTCTAAACAATCACTTCAACATCATGACGAAATTGGTTATGGGGGAAGACGGAGTATTCGTAATAGTTTCCTTGCCATTATGCTATCATACACGTCTCTCTTCCTCCCCTACCTTCGTAAATTCATAAATCGTTCCCAGATCCCAGATGCATTTTTATCGACTTGAGATTGCAGGTCGAGTTTGTAAATACTCCTTTCGATATGGGTTGACATCGACCTCCGGTCCGCGATTCAGTGGCGTCCATTTTGGTTCCTCCTTGAACAACCTCATAGCTTGAATATACTGCTAGATATTAGCTTCCAAGAACCCCCATCTGTCAATTTCTCCTAACTTACATTCTTGCTGTCCGTTGTAAATCGATGGTAGATGCCTGCTGGAAGAATCTATCCCCGGATCAGTATTGTTACCCCCTTCCCTCCATCCACCCGTTGCCGCCTAAGAAGTCTTACAATCAAATCATCCTTCTCCAAGAATATCCTCACCCACTCGTCACCCTCGCTTCTCACATCAAAGAAGCCCGCTCCATCCCTAATATATCTAATCTCCTCATCCTCATGCAGATGCTCGTGGAAAAAGCTCTTCACCTTTTCCTCGTAGATATCGCCCATCTTCTCGGGAGAAACAGTAATAACATCGCGATTCTTGTAGCTTCGCTCGCTGGCTAGCTTATCGACATCTGCTTCGTCTGCAAAGTTGTAGTAGAGGACACCGAGATTGGAGAGGTAGGAGGCATCGACGGTGCGACCGGAGTCGTGGGGTTCGCGTTGGTCGCCCTGTGGTGGGGTTAGTTTTGGGTGATGAGGAGGGGTTCGGTCGAGGGTTTCCTTACGGGGGCGTTGTCGTACCAGTAGGCTCGCATTTTGAAGTCTGGAGATGGTAGTTGTTGAGTTGTTGAGGAGGGTTGGAATGTATTGGATTGCGGGATCCTGAGGTTGGGAGAATCGAGAGAAATTTATTCCTGTTGGATGGCGAGAATTGCGTGCTGATTGTTTGAATTCTAATTCGTCATGCCCCGCGATCAGCACAGGGGTCAAACATTCACAGGAGAGAAACGCCACTCGACATGGAGATGCCGATGCCTTTTTATCCATTTCATTGCAACAACAATTGTGTAATTGTCACCCTCCCGAACACCAAGCAACTATCAATCTCACTTGTTCTGATTAGATACTCAGTTAATGTCATGTGATCTGGTTCCACAGCGTCACCTGATTCACCTGATTCACCTCATCATGTCCATCTGAAGCTGGAGCTGGAGCTGGAGCTGGAGCTGGAGTCGAGAAAGCTCATTGAACCTTTGGTAATCGAGGCAAGTTTGCGGAATAATGACGAAGGGAATGGTTATTGACTGTTCCATTATTGATCATTATTCAGTGGGAAGGACCTACCATCTGCATCTGGCAAGTACCCAGGTAAGATGGGCCAGTGCCAGCTGCTTCTTTTCCATGACACCTCTGTCTTGAGCTTGTCTGAGTCCTCACAAGTTCATTTTGTCATATGGCCCGCCTTACTGCTCACAGCACCAATTAATTCAATGTCGCCAAATCCTCTCTTCCAAGCTGGAGCGGTTCCAACGTCCAGCTAATGTATGTTGACGGTAACTACTCAAGCGCGATCCTGAAACTTCCCTCCACGGTGATGCGATGCATCGTCATGTATGTGCCTCAGCCTCACTTGTCTCGGGTTATTGCAACGCAAAGACTCGTCTCAGTTGGAATATTTAAGTGCAGGCCATCATCCATTTCTCCCCTCGCAAAGAATAAACAGGGTTTCCATTCTCAAGGCATACTTCACCCATACAATTCTTTACTTCAACAAACCGTGTCAAAGTACCCAAATTTCTCAACATGAGTGGATCAGGCAGCTCTTCCTCTTGGAATGTCTACACTAGCACCAACAACAACATTACGAGGCAATACTTACGGAACTCTAGCTCAAGGCCTTCTTCACGCCCCGATGATATGATTATCCTGGAGCATATCGAGTACAGGGATGAAGCTCCAATAACCCCACCACCTGAGATGGAAGCCACACAACCCCCAATTGGATTCCCCACAGTTACCTTCGATACTCCTTCCCCAAGAATTGTTGTAAGTATCTATCTTGCAACTTCCTGTGCCTAAAGACTAACACTGCGTAGGAATTGGAGCGGGCCAAACCTAATTCCCAAGACAACATGTACCACTTCTTCGAAACGCATGTTTTCCAACGTTTCAACGCCGGATTTGGGCTTGGTTTGTTGGCAGGGGTTGGCATCGTCTACCTCCAGAGGTATTTGGTCAAGCCATGAAGTGATTTGATCTAAATACCCTCGGTCAAGGTTTGGATATTGAGCAAGATGTTCTTCATGTGGGAAGGGAAATTCTTGGTGGAACTATCAGTCGAACTACCCTCGCTTACGACATTCATTATCGCATCAGAACCTCGAAACTAAAACCCCGAAGCCATCCTAGGCTACCTACTAGTTCACCATGAGGTTTCTCATTAAAACTCCAGAAGTCCTCAACGACATCCTTCTTCTCCAAAAAATATTCCTGATCTGTCATCATGTCATCTCGCACGTCATGATTCCAGTACCTCCACACCCAGTTTGCGCTACTGCAAGCCAATATAATGGACCACTACACAGCCATCCGGAACACACATCCTGTCACTTTCACTGAAGGCAATCATGTTATCACCTATCATGTCCATCCCGACCTCAGAGCATTGGATCTCAACTGGATAATCGAACCTGAAAATGTACATCCCATCCCTCGTCAAATTCATCACCGACACAACCCTAATTCATCGACAGGAGATCAAGTTTCGATGGCAAGACCGTCAGGTTGAGCGGCTACTCAAGCGGCGAACAAAAGCCAGTGTATATGGAATTAAAGAAGATTTTTTTTATCTTGTGGCACTTGGGACTCTTCTGCTGGGATCAGCATATGTTAGAAGTGAGCTGTAGTGTTGTGATTTCTGGTAGCATCCTCTTTGGGGGGGGGGGGGGGGGGGGGGGGTAAAATCTTAGGGATGACAAGATCTAGAGATATATTCTCTATGGAAATGTAGTCTTGTAACTCTTTTCGAACGATGGGAATCTTGGGGTTCATTCTCTATTGAAATTGAGGAGGGACTTTTAGGGTATTCTGAGTTAGTTGGCGTTTTGGGGATCCTGAATTTGGGTTCTATTCTCTACTAAGCTTGGGGTTGGAGTCTTAGTCTTAGGGAGTTCTGCTTTTTTGGGGGAGGGTGGGCTACTAAAGAGGATAATGACACTCAGTGTGCAGCTCACGGCCCAAGGGATTTGGTGTTATTCTTGTTCACGGCACTAAATGTCTTTATGTTTGCGGGTATCTTTGATAGGTTGCGATTTCAATTCAGAGTAGCTGGAGATAATAACAAGTTGTCCGTGGCATGCGTTCTATATTTCTCTTCCTTTAAGCACTTATGTGTGGTATGCTTGAGGTCAGTGTGAATATAAGTAAGTAGTCGGGCCCCCCCCCCACCTCCCCCCCCCTTTCCTTCACCGTCTCAATAAAAGGTAGCAGTTTTTGATCATACAAACTCTTGGTTGTGCACGGGGAGCTTGTCATTTATCCTTTTGAAACAATTCAAGACTCCATAGGCTGCGTTCTCCACTAATCACCGTTCCATTTCCTCTTTTTGTCAGACTCCCAAGCGTGAATCCAAATGACCTTGGGGGCTATCTTGTTCTTACCCTGGTCCTTCTCTTTCTCGTCTTTTTGAACCCCGAGCCACAGAGATTAGAACGGATTGCCGTTTCGACCTCTCTATGCTCTTCACTTTCTATCACAGGGACTTTGAGTATTGAAACGAGCGTCCTATGTCGGGCATTTCCTCGACTCCATCTTCATTGGCACATACATATTTTTGGCACCAGTCCGTTGGATTGTTATGCTCGGTTGTTTTGGTCTTGTAGAAATCCACTACCGAACAAAAATGCCTGTCATATTGCGGTTTGTTCCAAAGACAGCAAGGACTTCCCCGCTTTTGACATCGTTCAGAAAGCCTTAAGTGATTTTGTTGGGATTAAACTTAAGCAATCGTCCTCGGGGAAGTAAGTAAACGATATTCATGCTCACTAATTCATGATCGTGTGACCCATTTTCAAGCTTGTATTTTAAGGGGCAACCGTCTGGGTACAGACCCTCGCCTGTTGCGAAATGCGAGAAGATGCCCTTGAAAATCAAGGCTGCAAATGGAGGTAATGTTGTGGTGATTCTAGGTGCGGTGATATTAGATCGTCCTGGAAAGTAAAAATCATCAATATTTGTGAGGGAAAACATGACAGTGAAGGAAGCTTTCCCGTCATATTCGTCATGATGAAGACCTCCAGATTCTGGTATCTGTTCAGACATTGAATTTAAGACACCCGAGACAGGGGATCTATTGATCTGGACACTGGAAAACTCGTAGTTACTCTCGTGTGACATTGTAATACTGGGTTTCGTCGTTCATCTCCTCTTGAGCCTTTCGCGCCGTCGGTCTTCTGGGAAGAAATTATCGAGTAATTTTTGTCCCATAATCGTCAGTTGTTGGTTTCCGATTATCTGACCGGCCGGCACGCAATATGAATCATAATTGTAGACATATGTTTCTTTCTTGCCAAAATCCGGTTGTGTGAAGAACTCATGCCACTCCGCTAGGCCATACCCTAAATTAGCCTGCAGGATCTCGGAGTCAGTATGCTTCTCTGGGAATATTGAGGAGTGGGAGGTGCAAAAGCTTCAAAGAGGAACATTCAAGGATGAGGAATTTTTTCAGCTTTAGAAATCAGCCAGAGAAGTTAAGTACTTACCCTATGGGTCATCTCAGGTGACACATATTCAGCAAAAGCGTACAAATCTCTCTTGCCATGAAATGATGTATAATACCAGGTATCATTTTCTTGCAGTTAATAAGTTGCCACTGTTCAAGTAGAAGAGAGAATTCCAACGGCGTGGGTACGAAAGTGGATAATATTGTTCTCAGGGTGATAAATTCAGGTCCCTTCTTTCCAGCCATAATGCTGTGCTCATAGCGCAGTGGACATCCTTCTTCATCCTTGATGAGGCAAACTTCGAAGATGTTCTGGTAGACCAATATTCTGGCTTGCAGCAGTAAATTTTTCTTTGTTTGATGTCACGGGGGCATTGCGAGTTTGTGATTTTCATCCTCTTTCCCCCAGGTTATTGTATTTGGCTTCTATTGTGATGAAGCTGGGATGATTAGTCTTATCCAGTAGTGATGCTTGATATATTTCTGAAAATAGTATATGCTGAAGAGTGTTTGTACTGATACTTGGAAGTGAGTTGTGATGGTATTTCTGTTAAAACAATAAAAATTGTGAAGGCAGAATATTATTTATACCTAAGCGAGGGGTGCTAGAGTATTGGTGGTGGCAATTTATAATTCTTGGCTCTCAACCGATTGCAAGTGAATTTACAAGGCAACTTTGAGCTTCTTTTTTTTAAAAGAAAGGGTATGTCTACATAAGCAGATTCCACTGAGTGTGAAAGCATTCTCTGGAATTCCTTCTGTTAGGTATGTGTTTATACAAATATAGGTATATTTACTCGTGGATATCACAAATAAAAGACCAAATAGCAATATTAACAAAAGATATGCTTGGTGCCTGGTGCCTAGTTGTAAACCAGTTTTCTTATTTTAACTCAGTATTCTTGATGCATTGGAGGTGGGACAACTACATCAGTCTGTGTATATCAACTTCCCAATCTCCAGTGATATCATAATATCTTGTCTTCTTGTCCTTCTGCTCCTCAAGGAATAGTATCTATAGGAGGGCCGTATGGAGGAGTGGTTTTGTGAGTCCAAATGACCTTGGCAGGTACCTTAACTTCTTTTCCCTGCCTCTTCCACTCTTCATCTTTGTCTTTTGGAAACCTCTGCCCACACAGATTCTCAATGTTGAATTTTTCGGACTCCTCATACATCTTGTTTGGTTTACCTAGAAGAAAATCCCTAAGTTAGCCAAGATTCCAGAGGACTAAATCTAGAGCAAAACTCTACTTTGAACAGCTCAGTAGGAGATTACAAAAAACTTACCAGCGAAGAGTTTGAATTTCTCCACAATCTCCACATCTGGCATTTCTTTTTCCCCTTCATCGTTTGTCCAAGAATTACCGTTCACCATTCTTCCGGGTTGATCTCAGCCGCGTCTTGCATCCATTTAAACTCGTCTTTCAATGCGAGTCTCATGTAAGTTGTATACATGTTTCGTTTTGTGCCATAGTAACGCAAAAGGGCCTTTTCTTCATC
Source organism: Hymenoscyphus scutula (assembly GCA_001399465.1). Taxonomy (NCBI): domain Eukaryota; kingdom Fungi; phylum Ascomycota; class Leotiomycetes; order Helotiales; family Helotiaceae; genus Hymenoscyphus; species Hymenoscyphus scutula. The sequence goes on along the minus strand of LKTO01000109.1, from coordinate 29,713 downwards.
GTAGAGATTGTCCCGCATATACTGTCTCTTGGGGTGGAGGCACTCTTTGTTTGGGAAGGAAACTGCTCCAATGCACTTGTAGACATTTCCACGTGGAATTGGAGGATACTGTAAGCCATTGTCAAGCTGGATCCTGAGATGTGGGTCCCTCTGTGCAGCAGGTGTATATCGCCCACCTCCAGTGCCGAAGTGTGGATACACTCCTTTGAATATTAGTGCAGAGAATGGTGGGAATGGAGCCGTAAGTCGAGGGGCGGTTAAGTTGAATCGACCAGGGAAATATGTATTTGGGCAATGCGTGAGGCTAATCATGACCGTGTAACCGCTTCTCTCGTCATTGGAATCGACATGAAGCCCTCCAAACTGAGCAATGTCATCTGTTAGTACTGATTGGCCCGCGCCTGCTGTATTAATACTGCTGTGGTTGAGTTGGAATCCAGAAAAATATATGTTCTTTTCGCTTCCCATTGTAAGGTTTCCCTCTGTGATATGTCGTTGCTCAAACATGCTGTGTTTAAGATCCTCAGGTGCCACATGCTTCTCTAAAATTCCCACAGCAATCTTCGTCAACTCATGAACAGCTTCGCAGACCTCAAGAGGTGCGTTCTGCAGCGTGGTGCCCAACCAAATAAAATGATGTCCTGTCTCCACCGTGATTCCCAGGTCATATGCTCCGCCTCTTGCAGGATAGTTTGTTTCTACGCGGAAATTTCGTCGCGTAAATAGCTCTTGTATTCTGGCAAGGCGGTCCCATAACCCATCGTCATGTGTCATTTCCGGTGAGACGAGAGTCGCATGGTGATAGCTTCTTCCATTATCATCGAGTAAATAGTATGCCATGTCGGGTTCCATCTGCTTATATTCCACGGAATCAAGCTGCCTCTTAGTCAACATTTGCGGTAGGTTTAGGACTTCGGGAACGAGGGTTGAAAGGTTTCTTCGTTTTGTGCTCTTCGATTTCCCTTTGCAGTCGTCTCGTAGTCGGTATGCGAAGCCTTTCGTAATTCCTTCATCGTTGAAAATGGGTCTGCTATGGAACATGCGATATGTCATTTTTGCTCACTATTTGGGTGTGTGTAGAGGGGTGTTTTGCAGTGGGGAGGGGACAGTGAGACGCGTCAAAAGTTGATTCCGCCTTGTCTATGTAAATAAAAAATATTAATGAATGGTAGCGCTGAGCGTAAGCGATAATCGGGCCGATGCTCTCTTAAACTCTGAAGTGAGAACTGAACAGAACAAATATTATCTGGTTGCAAAGTAATTTGGAAAGCTCACTTCTTTCAAAATATTACTATGAAAGAGTGACTGTAGGTCCAATAACAAAAGATTTGAATTAGAGGTCCCAGATATCTTCCTGTAATCTGATTTGTGAAATTTTAGTTGTCTATACAAGTTGTGCAACATTAATCAAAAAGCTATTATGCATGAAATGGAAGAAGTAAATTTGACTTGGATTACTAGGGACTTGTTTTTAGATAGATAGAGAATACTAACTAACAAGCTGTTTTAAAAGAATTTAAGAAGATAACACAGTTAATAAAAGGTAAACTTAGTAACCAAAAGTAGTTTTTTGAATTCTCTTGTAATACATTAACTAATAAGTTATTTTACTCCAACGCATAATGGCCCATTGCTACTAGAGCATCCTGGTCGCACTAGTAAATTGCAAACGTGAAGTGGTACAAGCGTGTGTAGTAGTAAGAAAGGATTTAATTGTTCGCCAATTTTGAGGAAAGTCCTTGCACGCGCTAGCAAGGGCACTCAACTAGGTTATAGATTCCAAGCTTTTAAGCTTTTAGCGTGTCTACAAATAAAAAAACAACAGCCACAGCTGATTTGCAAACCTTATAGTTCAACTCTCTCACAATATGTCACCATTGAAAATTGAGAGCAAAGTATCCGATTTGAGTAGCACAAAAAAAGATCACCCTTTCCCAACCAAAATACCCCTATTTGTTAAAGGAGCCACTTACAGATTCATAAGTCATTTTACGACCAACTGAAGAAAGACTCCTCTTCAGAGTGACACTAGTAATCTGCCAAAGCTAGGTAATTGGCCACTTGGCAATTTAATATGGTATAGAGGAACCAGGATCTTGCACATGGCGGAATAAGAAAAAAGCTAGAAGAAAGATTCGTTTCGTTCGATAAGCTTCTTAAATCAATGAACGGATTCTTCTAAGTTCTCGGCATCACCGTATTGGTATATGGAATGAATAATTTGAACCCCATTTCGAAAACTCAACACCTAAGAGGATATCAAGCATTCAATGGGCAGAGTCTAATAAAGGTAAAAGCCTCTCATATAAGTCAACTATTTGAGAGTCAGTCATATATTCACAAGTAAGTGAAGAATGTCAATTTTAGGGGAGTCAAGGAATATTAAATTTCGATTGGAGAAGCAAATTCAAACAGCAGCCTCTGAATTTTCTTGTATCATGGTTGTTTTGCGTGTGACAGTTCTACCCCCTGATATTGAGCCGCACGCGATAGCCCATGGAAGCTAATGAAAATGAAAGTTAGCCAGGGGTTAATTAAAAAACTAGAAACATGATTGTGAGTAATGTCGAAGATTAGTGTTACGGCATCCTGAATGCACCACAAGTCGGAAATGCCTAAATCTGTGAGGGAGGCATCTTTTCCAAAAATTGATGCATTAAGGGCTGCAAGTCTGCTCGAGCCCCCGATTTCGACATATTTGGACATGGCAGCAGGGGTCGCATGCCTTCTAGCCAGTGTGTTTTGATAAGGCCATAATAACTGTTACTTGATCAAAACCCACTTTAAGCTACGAATGAAGCATAAGCGTTATTTGTCTTCAATTCAGTCATAAGAGAGTTGCCAGTGGAAGATTAACAACTATTTTGGATAGAAGGCTTTCTTTCACTGAAGAAGGTGAGGCATTCACTGTGTGGTAGTCGCTGCTAGTTCACAGTGGAATAATGAAAAAGAAGAGTTGAACCTCAAACAAGAAAAGTGTAAGATTTTATGAGCCATGTCAATCGTTCTTTCATAGTTTGAGGTTTAAGTTACTGAGTTGAGCAATGATAACATATTATGCATCACAAGTATTAAGTAGCAAATGACAAGCTTGAAAGCCAAAAAGTATGTTTGTTTGGTGAGTTTTTTAGCACTGATTTATAACACTGGATTGAATCAGAAGTATTATTAGATTCAAGCTCGTCACGGCTAAACTTTTCCAATTGATTTCCTTTTCAAAACTAACTGTCTGAAGTTTACGATTTCTAGTACGTCTAAGAAACACTCGAAAACATGGTGACTCCAGACTGTCCCAATTGCTAGTTAATCCACCCACAAGGAACCTTAATGATTACGCGAGGGAGAATGCCTTCCTTTTGATTGCGAGCTCTGCTTTTGATTTATGTCTTTCTGTACACGATACATACATGAATAGATATATGAGATTTATGTACAACATTAAGCTCCTGGCCGAGAGTAATCCAGTCCTTGAACTCTTCTCCAAGTCTCTCTCACGACCCGTTCTTGGGCTTGCCGACCCGTCTCTCCCGGGGTATCACCCGCAGGTCGAATCGCCAAATAAAGTCGACTTCCAAGCTTCACTTCAGGTATCGGATCGGTGTCTAAATTTGCAGGCGGATTTGCAGTCGTGATTAAGCCACCTGCTTCTCGCAGGATACAGATACCTGCTGCAACGTCCCATTCCCAGCAACCGCCCTCCCACCAGATATCGAAGGCTCCTGAGGCGACATATGCTAAGTCGAGGGTTGCACTTTGGTCTCATTAGCTCTACTTCTTGGAAAACGTGAGATAATAGGCAATTATACCTCCCTAAACACCTCACTCCATGTACCATTCCACCTTTTCCCCCTCTACCTCCAACTTCCGCGGCCATGTTGACAAAAGAGTTAATCTTTTTCCACATATTACCCCCCTCTGCATCACGGCGGTCCTTTCCCCATTCACAACTGAAAATGCATCCTTTGGGCGCATTAGCTGGAAGAGGAGCTTTAGGACTGTTAACATAAGGAAGTGCTCGGCGGGGTTTAGTCGGGTGGTTGTCATCTTGCCTACAATTTGGTCAAAAGGGAGTTAATCCAACAGTTGTGAGAAATTACTTACCAAGCACCACCACCAACTACTGCACTATACGTCGTATCTAGAACTGGCTGATATATAACCCCGACAACAGGAATTCCATTGAGCGTAAATGCAATACTGACACAGAACATGGGAAATAGATGTGTGTAGTTCACTGTTCCGTCAAGTGGATCAACACACCATGTTGGCTCGTCAGTGATGAGATAGTCTCTACTGGAGCCAGCGGAATAGGTTTCTTCGCCAATGAATCTAATTGCAACTCATTAGCCAAGATGGGGAGAAAAATCACGTGTCTCTAATTTTCCAGAACAAAACGTATCATAACATATAACAGGAGAAACTTACTTATGACTCGGATATCTACTAACAATCTCATCCTTCACAAAAGCCTCAACATCTATCCCAGAAACTCCAGTCAGCTCTACCACCAAAAAACCCAAATGGAATGGAAACACGTACCTAAATCAGTTTGCGTAACAATATCTACAGCATTCATCTTCTCCACCTGCTCATCCGATACCCTCCCCCCTTGATCACCAGTCCTTTTGTCCACCCCATCCAATAAAATCTTCCCGGCTCTTCGACCCAAATCGAGCGCAAAGGTGTATATCTCCTTTAGTTCGTCCTCGCTGAGTGAGTGTGCCATAATGAGGGTAATCTAAGATTGGTAATGAGAAGTAGGGGCGTAAAACCGAGAAATGAGGTATCTATGGTTTGCGTGGTCTTCGATGTCAAATTGTGGTGACTGTTTGACCCCCACTGTGAAAATGACCGATACTAAGCGGAGCGGAATTAGTACGGCCCGTCCCTGCTGGGTAGGTTTGCCGAATTTTGAGATGTTGTGGGTCTACCACCGTATCAGCGAAATTCTACTATATTGTCTTGTAACTTTAGTTATCCCACAAACCTAAGACAACGAGCTATGTAGACAAGCACAAACCTATGCCACTTTTAATGTCCACGAATTGGAGGTAGCCTCACAACATAAAAGCATCTATGAAGCTAACATTCTCTTCAAAAGACGAAAGGGTGAAAGGTCATTAAATTAGACAATAAATCAGTAAGAAATATAGAGAACTATAGTAACTCTTGCTGGCAGCTGAACTCACATAAGTAGGTTATTACTTAGCGTTTGTACTAGTACCTCATCGTTCACTACAGCTATTAACGCCCTTCAACACAAGGCTCCTCAGGGACTAGAAAAAAAGCTTCGATTCATACTTCTTGCTTAAGCAAACGAAAATCTAAACTGAAAAAAAGGTACGTGATCGTAACCTCGCCTAGGCAGAACAAGATTCCTCCGTCTTTGGGGAAAAGAGGGAGAGGCGAAACCTAACAAGAACCTCCATTTCCAAACATTGTCGCGTGACATATATTCTTATTTCATAAACTTGACCAAAATCTTTCAATGGAAACCTAAGGATACCAAAACAAAACCAGAAAATAACACCCTTCAAAATCCATACAAAAGTCAAGTAACTCATCATGCCTATAAATATTCGCTTCCACTTCCAATGTCTTCATACTCACATCTCTCAATGCGACTCAATCGAAACCACCACCAACCCCAGACCCAAAACCTCTAAGACGCCACAAGACCACAAGAGAATCCGATCGTGAATTTTCTCATCTCAACCAAAAATAATGAACACGCACGTGAATGCCGCAAAAGGGGCAAGCTGTAAGTTGTTCAGCCATGACTCTCAAACCAGCTCTCAGTTGAGACTTAAAGAGTATCTTTGGAACATTCTAGGTGTTTTTTATCTTATCAGCACTGAGTATAATGGAAAATGAAAGCGGGACTTTAAAAATGAGCTGAAGAGGGCAGGCAGTAGGGGTGGGGTGGTGTATTTGAAGATGGAATAAAAAGGTGCTGGTCTTATGAAGCAGCGGCACGTGCTCGTGACGCGAGATTTCAAGGTGGCTCCTACACCAGCTTCTATTTGTCTTTCAACATCGAGACCACACTTAAGAGGTTGAGTCTCAAAATCGTGTCCACTTGATTCTTGACCCATGACTAGCTAGCAAGAAATGGAGATTAGTGCACAGTACTGCCCATTAGGTTGCGACCATATCCAAATCATCAGCCCTTTCATAAGGTGGAGATTAATTGATACTAAATGTTTGTGGCAATTATCTACAACAGACATAAAACCACACATACACTCCATCATCCTATACCCTTTCCACCTTCCGACCAGTAGGTACGAGGTACGCCTAACACACTATTTTATTTTAACCAAATGAAATTCGTAAAAAGACCCCTCTATGAAACTCGCTCCAAAATGCGTAGAAGTGATATCAGAGTCTCATGAATTCTCTCGACACCCTAGGAAAGAGAAGACGGTAAAAGTAAATAACCCAGAGCACCAACCTCTCAATCAAGTCTAATACTGATGATAATGCGACGGTCCCCCAAGATTAGGATCAAACGCTTCCTGTCCCTGCCCTTGCTGTTCATCCCCCCTCTCCGCACTGCCACTCCCCATATCCCCATACTGCTGATAATCCATCCCCCTAGACATTTGAAAGCTTTCCGGCGCAAAGCCCGTCGACGGTGAGGCGTTGGAAAATTGTTGGCTCCCATACGCCGTCATATTCGGATCCGTAGCCATGCTCTGGTCAGAAGGTTGAGGTGGCTCCGAGTTCCACGCCTCGATCATCTGTATCCAAGGATCGTCATAGTGTCCGTGAACACTGCTGATGTTTTGAAATAAATTCAGTGCTTCCCTGTGGTCGAGTGGGTTTCCCATAGCTGGCGTGGAATAGGTTTGTTGTTGGAGACTACGCCCTTCATCGAAAGGTTGGTAGGAGGGCGATTTGGATGTCCATGCTGTGGTTTGATCAGGGGCTGACAGACGCGATTGTGTGTGTTGATACTGTTGAAGGTTGGCTTGAGAGAGTTGAGTTGGGTGGGCTTGGTCTTCCTCGTGTTGGGATTGTGGGAGAATCAAGGTTGGATACGGATTTAGGCGATGTTGCAAATTCATCCCAGGGGGTATCGGGGCCTCGGTCGGCATTTCAAAGACCGTATAATTGTTCATAACAGCACAATGTCGAATCAATTTGTCGTAGATCTGCCAGGCCTTTCTGGCAGAAACTGATTGGCCAGACATCCTTGAGAGCAAATTGACTCCAATCTTGACGTCGTCGAATATCTCCACCGATTCGTCGGTGCTTATGTGCTGGGATTGAAAGGCTACTTCGAGCAGCAAAATTGATAATGCCTCGCAAATGTAGTGTATTGTATTCCACCAAGGGGGTACAAAGTAGAGTCCAGCGGTATTGTCAGCCCAATTGACAAGAGAGATCATCCTACGCGCAGATTGGATACACTCTTCCACAGCAAGTTGAGTGAACTCTCTATCGTCGTGCGAGTGTTTCAAGCGGCGTTCAAACTGGCAAATATATGGTCTCAAGAGTATCATGCGCGAACTGCTATAGATCATCGCCAAACCGGTTCTCTGCAGCATGAATTCGTCGTCAGCTTTGAGGGGTAGAGAAGTATTCAAATTGAAGTCGAACATGTCTGGTAATTGCGTTTTCCATTGGTCGAGTCGCTCGCGAATTCCCCTGATCTTGTGCTCAACTTCTGTCCATTTAACTTTGGTAGTAGCGGCGCAATATAGTTGAGTGACGATATCGTGAGACATTATCGAAAGATGGGTACGGTATACAAAGTAGGTAGAAGATGTGAGTGGGAGAGAAACGACAGGGAATGAAGGGGTTCGCTGTCTCTGAGAATCTGCAGTTGGGCGGCCTTCAAAGATCTTTGATTAGCACTAAAGGCATGATATTGATAGTGTTGCACACCTTTGGAGCTGCGCGAACCACGGCGACTGGATTGTCCTGACATGACTACATCTTCCCGCCTATCGTATAAATGACCGTGGCCAAGTTCATCAACTTTGATATTGAGCGGAAGTGGTGTACTGATGTCTGTATCTGATATGCAGCTTGGACGACCCGTCAGTTCGTTTAGTAAACATTCCAAAGAATACAAAGACCACCAGAGTCGAATTCGGTACTCTTTTTCTGCATCCGACAAGTCTTCGGTATCATTTCGAATATGGAGTCCCAATGTTAGGGCTTGCCTGATTACTAACCCGCATATTGTCCAGGCTCTGTACAAGAGAGATTAGCACGGCATCACTATTACGGAGCTGCTCATCTACCTATTGAGGTTACACGTAGCAGTGTAATATAAACATAGAAGTCCCATTCCACACACAGTCGATATCCTTGCGTCTTTGTAAAGTAAGCCATCATTCATGCAAAGCATCTTCGCACGTTGGAGAAAGCACTGATGCATGTAGTGTTCCCTATGCTCCTTGGTTTGGCTGAGATCAGCGTAATAAGAGCTAATGGCGAAGACAAGGTTTAGGGTCCCAAGCCAAATGAACCCTTCCTCTGTGAATTTCGTCGAATCCGGACCGGAGTTGCGAAACTCGGCCAGGAAGCTGGACTTATTAAGAATTGGAAGCGAATCGTGTACATGTTTGAAATATGAATCGACCAGTCCGTGCGCTAATACCGGATCTGGCCATCCAAAAGCACTGAAAAGGTTCGGGTCATGGGTAGGAAAGTCATACAGTACAAGATCTTGATCTTCTGTGTGATATGACGAGATTTTGATTTCGGATCCCGGAAGAGCAATTGATGACTCCTGGCTTTCAGTCATATGAACTTGCTGAGCTGTTCGTTTGGCCCAAGCGACTGATGAGGATTTGCCGATATGCCCTGTTGCGCGTGTATCGTCTCGATCAGTGTCAACATGCACGAGGTCGAGAGAACCAGTAGATCCTTTTTCTTCGACCTCTTGGTCCTCAGTTCCCTGTTCCTCTGGCTCCGAGGCTCCTGCTCCTAAGGATGATTGTTGGCCCTCGTCAGTCGCCTGCGAGGTCGGAGTCTAGCCGATCAGTAGAGAAAACGCGAAACACTAATGGAAACGTACCATGGCAATAACTCTAGCGATTTCAGTTCGCATGTCCTCCTTGGTCACTTTTGAATCGTTTGACTCGAGCTGTATTCGTTGTAGCTCGTTCACCACATCGGTACTGTGCTTTGTCAAGGCACCGGTCTGTTGACTCAATCTCGACAACGTCCTATCTAATATCAGCTTGTAGTTTCCAGCAATACACTTGTGATGAGCTCACTTCTTCTCCGCCTCCCGCTTGCCATCCCCATAAGTGCATATCACGCTAGCATTTTTGCATCTCTGGCACGGCTTCTCTCCAGTACATCCTGCTTTTGTTTTCCGGCAATAATTACAAGCGTGAGCTGTCCGCCCCTTTTTAAGGGTAGTCGAGGTTGTCTCGGGATATTGAGGTGCTCTCAATGCAGGAATGGCCACTTTTCCAGGGGGTGCCGGGGCTGTTGTTCTCATAGGCGAGGGGCCTAGTCGTCCTGAGCCTGAATGTGTTGGTGTTGACGACGATGGTTGCTGTTTGGATTGTTGAGATTTACTGAAACGGGAGTTTGACGGTACTGAGCTAGAAGCTGGCGGAGGACTCATGGCGAGAGAATGGGGACCCCCTTTCTCGCGGCCAGTATCACCACCTTCGGCCACTTCCTCGTCCCGTTGCCGCTTAGCACGACTATCCGGTTTTCCTGGTTTCGGCATTTAAATCGACGGAGGAACTTGGAAAAGGCTACCGCAATTACCAATAATAATGGCTCGAAAGTGAGTATCCTCGTGTACTGGTTGGCGGCAAATGCAGCCACCGATAGGAATTTGGGTTAAGAGTGAGTAAGTTGTGAATAGAGCTGACCGCTGCCGGTTGTGAAGGGCAGCGAAGGTAAGATCCAAGTTGAACACATAGGACCGGAAGGATAGTCCTGAGAGGACCGGGGCAGTTCGAATGATAGGCCTTCCACATACTGGCATTCAAATCCGGTGGAGAAGAGATGTAGTGCAAGTGCACGGTAAAATAACGAAGTCAGGTGGCGTTACCATGTCTTTGTTGCGAGAGAGGCTGGACAACAAACGGACAGGCGGTTTCCAACTCATAAATATGCTGGCCTCTTTTCCTCTGTTGTGCCAGAACCTTATCCACTTATTTCTTTTGCAGCCTGCTGGCTCTGGGATGAAATCGATGGCGTTTGAATAGATTCCTCTCAAGATTTCTTCTTTTATTCAAATTCTCATTCGGCCGGAATTATTTTCCGAAGAAGCGAACTATGGCTATACCAGGGGGTTGTGGAAGGAATAGAATGGCAAAACCTGGAAAAAAAACGAGGGGGGAAGAAACACTGCGACAGTGATTCTGGCGCGCGGATATTATGACCAACGAAAGGGACACAGAGGGGTACATAGAGCCTCTTAATCCACGAGTACTTATTGTATTTCGGTCATTGATGGTGGTTGGAATTTGCCGACCACACCACTCCCGCGCCACTAGGCCAGGATCTTGGGCACCAGCAAGAATGGAACAGCTATGGATGGATGACATGGTACTGTAATGATGGGGGTATGCAGATTCGCAGTTGCAGAGGGTTGAGAGGTTGCAGTGTGGCATGGGCGGGAAAGCACGAAGGGCCCTGACGGGAGGGCGCTAGTAACCTTGGAGGGGGCGGGGTAGGTAGCCAATGTTTGACGGTCTATTGAAGCTGTTTTTTTACTCTTGCTGGCGTTGCGTCGTCCCGTTTGCCCCCAGTGAGGATCAACCAGATGATAGAAGGCATTCGAGATTGCCTATTCAATTTTCCCGAATCATTCATATATCCTGCATATGCTAGCCCTCAACAGCAGCATGCCTTCAGACCCCTAACATGACGTTGGCCAGCGTCCCTTGAGCGAACTTGTCAGACCTAATGCGGCCTTCTCCCCAGCCCTGATGGTACAAAGTTGATCTGTTCTGGAACCCGGGTTGGGATGGGATACAATCGCACGGCTGCTCCTCTGGCGCTCCGTCGCGATTGATTGCTCTCCACCAGGCTGGATGTTCTGGTGTGACTTGCACCACAGGTGGAGATGTTCGGCGTGTTGCCCGATTGAGAATATGAGATTGCCATAGTGTCGCCATCTGGAGAGACGACGAGGAATCGAATGGATTGGCAGACGATGCAGCTGCTTCTGCCGATGCTTTGCTGGTCGTTGGGGAGGTGAGCATCAAGAGGATCTAGATGCCTGGTGTTCGGAGGTGACTCCGAAACCCGCCTGGAGCCAATGGGAGGGGGCCTGCGAGGGGGCCTGCGAAGGGGGTCTGCGAGGGGTCTGGGAGAAAAGGTGTACTCGAGTGACTCGAGTATAAGCATCCCAAGCACCCCCCTTCGTATGCGATGGGATGGGCTATATGCCATGATGGCATGCCACTCCCCTGACCCTCCGCCTCCGGTCCTCAATCCCAACATGCTCGAGCGATGAGATGAAGGAGCTCTGCCTCTGCCTCTGCCTCCCGCGACCATCGCCTTCCATCACATCGTCTTCAGACGTACTTTACGCATCGCGCAGCAGCACATCCATCGAAGTGGTCGCGGGGACCATGTCCTCCTCCGCTTGTTGTGGCATCTGCACTGAGCTGAGCTGAGCTTCGCGACGCGACGCGACGCAACCATGGGCGTTTGTCTTTCTGAGATTACATTTGCCTGTTCTAGTTCCTCGTTTTCTGTAATCGCATCGAATCTGGTCTACCCGGACGGTTCGCGACGGCTTTCCGCAAAGTATGGAGCACACGGAGCGGTGTGAGTGTCCAGTGTGCGTCGTGTGCTGAGGCATTACAATGCCCCGGGTCCGGTGGCTGTAATGTGGTTGATTGAGGCCCTGGAGGCTGGACTGTGGTATCTGTTGTACCGATTCGAGGCAGTTGGTCGTTGACCGAGAATGATTTTCGAAGACGAGACGAAGCAGGATGAAGTACGACGAGGCACGACGAGGGCGAGGAGCTCCAGCTTTATATGGGATTTGATCTAGAGTCTATCAAGTTGGCAAGCGAAGGAGGAGAGGACTAGCCTAGCGCGTGCTGAGATCGTGGTTTTCAAGGGAAGCTTGCAAAGCGTATCATACGAGTACCGTCCCATACCATACCGACTGCTCCTGGAAATCTCATGGGTGTGTGTCCGCCTCCGCGAGAGTGTAGGTACTTGGGTACCTGGTTCTGGGTGAGGTGGAGTGACGGGAGTGTTCTGAATAGTTGCAGCCTTGTGTTCGAGGCTCCAACTCCATTCGGAGCCCTCCTTTTTCAAAGATTATAGGTAATTAATCTCTCCGCACCATCCAGATTGGCTCGCAACCATATGTATTAGCGTCTCAGTTCGGAAAAGTAGAAAATAAGGGGACTCCCGAGAAGCGGGATGAGGGAATGATTGTTTGGTTTCGGATTTTGAGGTGGACTTGGTCTGGAGTTTGTTCTTGAGCACCCTTGTGTTAGTCGGGTTAGGAATTTACTTGGTTGAGCGGGGGGTTTACTGTTCATTTATGCACCCTTCTTTTCTTTGTCAAGATGTATAAGTTTTCTTTTCATTTACATGACGTCTTTTCCATACTTATATGAGAGTGAAATCAAGGAGAAGAAATGTAGCAAGAGGTGCTGAAACCATCTAGGTAAAAAACAGCTCTTGTCTGACTTATAAGAATCAGAGAAAATATATCACTAATGTAGAAGGAGTGAGTGTTTGATTTTGTCTTTATATATGCTTTCTCTCTGGACTGGTCTTATAAAATACTTTTACAATCTTAAAATTTATCTGGTCTGCGTTCATCGGTTTACCAGGTATGGGAAATATCGAGAACCGCGATGTGCAACAGAACTTTTGTAGACATTCTTCACTACTCATTTTCCAAAGAAGAATGGGGCTGTCCAGTGTATGCGGTAATTAATCATTATTCTGATTAATGATTAGATTAAGGTGGTTAGATTAGATTATAATTAGATTAATAGGTCTTGATCAGATTAATATGATCAACCTAATTAATACACTATATTAAAGTAGTTGTCCTTATAGCCCGATTTCTTTAACGTCTTCTTTAGTCTCTCTATTCTTCTTTTCTCCTTCTGTCTCTATTGTTATACGTATACTCTACGTTTATAAGCTAGATATAAAGTTAAAAACCTCCTTTAAGAGCTTATTAGGTTACTTTGAGATAATTAAAGCAGCGTTACTAAAAAGCATCTCTTAGATTCAATATAGCAGGTGCCTATAGATACTTTCTAGCTACTATATATAAGATAGGATAGTTAAGACTTAAAAAGCTACTTATATCTCGCGCGAACACCACTCCAAGCTATCGGTCCGATCCGGCCCGTTTTAGTCGATTTTAATCATGATTCTGATTAATGAACGTCTAGAATCGGTTGATTAGAGTAGATTAACTGCCATTAATCTAATCTAATCTAATCTAATCATTGCTTACACTGGGGCTATCTAGCCTACCTCTCGTCCGTTCTACCTTGGTTAATTCGAAATATCTAGGAGACTAAAAACATTGCGGCATATAGCTTCACCTTAGTAAGATTAAAGAACATTAAATTACTCTGGTATATATCTAATTAACAAGATTGAGACATTTTAGTCTTAGTTCTTACTCCAATTGTTCCTGAACAGAGAATTAACCATAACTATCGAACGTAATTCGCACTAAGAAACTCCAGCTTATAGCTCGCTTAATAAAACCTTCGCTTTAAAACAAACAATAATATTATTTCTCTTCAAAACACCAGAGAGAAATCTAAGACTTGGCCGCCTGTTGTGATAATACGACGAGAGCCAAAGTCAGTAACGTGACGGTCTCAACCTTAACAATTTTCACTCCATATACAGATGCTACTCGTTGTCATACGAAAAACTCTTGCGATACGACTCTGCACATCCACATCGCATGAATGCCCCCGCCTCTAAAACTACTTGGTGATAAATTCACAGGGTTTAAACACGAGGGATGGAGGGCATCTTGTCTTTTCGACTATTATATTACCTTAGAGATGAATCTAGCCAAAACTTGAATTACCAGAGAACACAAAGACGGACAACAGAAACCCCCCCCTTGGGCAGGAGAAGAGATGATAAAAGTCCAGGTGGGTTCTCCATCGTCTTGAAAGTATTGTTTTGGAAGGGAATCACGCCTCTGTGGTGTGGGGGAAAGCAGGGGAGTGCTGTCGAGGTGGTCGAGATGGAAGGACATTATTCTCTTGCTTGTTGTCTAGCTTGTTCGTGGCTTACTTAAAAGCTTATTTGTTGGTTTACTCGCTGATCTCGGATCTACTGTTGATTTGCAAAAATAACAAGAGATCGAGTAATTTGTAGGTGACCTACCATCCTATAAAACCACCCGGCCACACAGTTCGTAGATGACCTACAAGCTAACAATTATCTTGTAAAAATATATTGAAAAAGGACGAGATCGAGCAATTTGTGGGTGACCTCGCTAGCAATAGCCTACATTTCGTGAAACATATCTTGCATAGATATCTACCAAAATATCCAGGCTCAGAAACCGTCGAACTGTTCATGTCAATCATTTTACCAGCTTACTTGTTCACCGTCTTAAAATGAGACAATGCTGTTGGGAAAAAGTGGGAGATTGGGGATGGAAGAGAGAGTTCTTGGCAGAGGAGCCAATGAATTAAAATCTTATATTCTTGTTTGAAAAAAAAAGCTTTCTACAGTAATGGTACAAACCCCGAACTAGTCCTATCTAACAGGTCTATCCTGCTATCAGAACCCAGAGTCTATTCAGAATCAGTAAATTGTCCCAGGAATTATTGAAAACATAAGGGGCAGGGAAACTCACAAGAAAAATATCATAAGCACCCCAAACATCTTAGCAATCAACCAGCGATTACCAGACACCCTCGACCAGTACTTCAGTAACTCCCTCTGAGCACCCTGCACATTATCTACCACATCCTCTGTATTCGCATCGATCCGCTGGACCATCTCACCCTGTTCCTGAACCATAGATGCCAGTTGCCCGAAAATGCTACCGAGTTCGTTGATGGTCCTTTCTATCGATTCTATCGCCTGTCCTCGTTCTTCGATATATGCATTCTGCGGTTGTGCCTCTTCCATCATTAATAATTGTTGGTCGCCCACGGGGTTCAGAGATAAGAGATCTTGTCCTGGACCTGGGGAGCCGCGATTTGGTGTACTGTACAAGGGAGATGCGGATTGGGATATTGGAGGGGCAGTGTTGGCGGAGACTGAGGAGACGAAGTTTTCGGTTCGTGATCGGGATTCTTGGAGGTTTTTGCTACGGACTTCTAGAACGTCTTTGAAGTTGATACCGAGATCTTCAATTCCGACTTTCAGTAGACCTACGACATTTGCGTTGTGTTGCCCCACCTGGTCGGCTTTGGAATTGGGGTGTTGGGATCGGGATAGGGTTTGGAGGGATTGCAGTTGCGCGTTTAGGGCGGCGCAATCTTGTTTGATAACAAAGGTCAATTGGTTTATTTCGACTGGCTTATCATCGAAGAGGGTCTTTCGTTTTGCGACTGTAATCATTATCAGTATGCGAAATACCCTAATTAAGATGATCCTTCCGGAGAAAGAAATAATGGCAGTTATAACCCACGTTGTGCCAGTTTTTCTAGTTTGCCCATCGTATCCCCGATGTTCCGTCCAATTTCAGCCGCCTTTTTCGCGAATTCTGATCTCTTTGGTTTGGCATCTCCATCTAAACCCCCAGCCTTCTGGGCATCTGTGAGAAGCGACTGTCTCTGCGATCCTATCTTGGAAGAGGCTTGTCGTTTTTGGACTTGTGTGAGAACGGACCTGAACTCATTGGTTCGGTCTTGGATTGAGGAGACGGCCATCTCAGCGGTTGAGCGCAACTTCTGCGACTTTTCTCTCCCAGGTCCTTGACCAATTTCAGTATGCGATCAGGGGCGCTGGCGGGCGCTATCGTCGTGTTGGTCGTCGGGCGCGTTGTGCGAAAGATAAAGGTGGAAACGAGGTATATGCGGCGGGTATCGAGGAAGGAAATGGAATGGTCGAGTCGAGTTGCGTTGTCGGAAAATTAAGAGAGAGAGGGAGAGAGATAGTGTTGGGGAAGGAGCGTGAGAGAAGAACTCGAATTAAAAGTTGTATTGATACAGATTGCGAGGGTGAGGGTGAGGGTGAAGTTGGATGTGAATGTGCGGTGTTATGTTTTACACGAAGAAGTGAACAGTTTCATCACTTCTCCATGTGGACAGGAAGGGACACCTTAAAATACATCACTGCCTTAGGCAAATACGCATTCATTTCAAGTGGGACATGTAGGGTTGGCATTGGTCAGCTATAAGAACTTGCATATGTGGCTGTGCATCACGTGCATCACGTTGATCTGGAAAAGTCCAACCTTGGAAGTGGCGTAGTCGAGATTGTCAGCTCTCCAACGTGAATCCATTTCGAGGAAAAGAATCGGTTCCAGGATTCAAAGTTCTGCACATTTAGATCACCTTCTGAAAGATCATTTTTTTCTGTGACAGAGTTCCAGTCCGGGACATCCTTCCAAGGTTCAGGTCTACGACGAGAGTCGAGCACTCGTATCAGAGCAGCGTCCAGGTTCCCCAGGCAATCCACCTTCAGTGACGTGCGCTAGTAACCAGCTTCTGTCCTGCCCTTTGCCAAGGGCCATCTCCAGCTAACTTCTGGCTTACCATCAACTAACTCCCCGCCGCGCGATTTCTGAACATCAACAATCATCCCCATCTACACCTCCACTCCACGCCCATTCCACACTTCTGCTTTCCCTCAACACCTCCTCCATCTCCCATGCCGATTTCTTCCGTGCTTGTTTGGTGAGCGCCATTGCTGCACTGGGACCATGGCTCGACCCAACTTTCCCAATACCTTTGATACCGACTCGCCCTTGTACGTATTGCTTTATTTTGCATGCTGAACTCTCTTCAACTGCAGGTGGCATACCAACTAACCCCAATGCAACAGGTCTCCTCAATCAGGAAATGGCAGTAACACTCCGATATCCTATCGTACCAACGTCAATCGCCAAAAGACGACCAAATGGACCCAGGCAAAGGCCGTTGATTATGGCGGAGACGATTGGGGCGACGACGATGAATATGATCTTCCCCCGCCCCCAGTTTCTAAGAAGCCTACCGGACTACGACAGCAGGGCCAGGGGCTTCCAAGTCAGTCGCAGGGAAATCAGCCATCGAGTGATTACGGAAAGAAAACATATGGTCAATTACCAGGCGTTCCGGCCGCGAGCAACCCCCGAGGACGAACCAATTCCTTTGGGGCCGATGAAGAGAGAAACTTCTCAAGTGCCACCGTTCGACAACCATCGCCCTCGGTCGTGAACCAACCTCCTAGTGGCCCTGCGACTCGATTCTCCCAGATTACTGGGGTGCCGTCGACTCGTAATGCCAGTGGTCCTCCTGCTCTTTCAGTGTTTACACAATCTCCAACAGGTATGCGAAAACCAAGTCAGGTTATGCAACCAGTCGCAGAATCTCCCAATCCAGGCATGCCTATACCATCATCTGAGCCCGCTTCTGCCACTACCACACAAACCGCCTTGAGTGATTATCAAAACTCGAGAGACTATTCCCCCTCCGCCGTTCCTCCACCACTATCTACACGCCCATCTCCCGCTCCTCAGTCCCCACAGGCTACTAGGGATCGTTCACAGTCCGCTACCAGATTTCCTGCTCGAAAGAGTAGTCTCAGTCAATCAGCCGGACCGCCTGATCTGACCACCAATGTGCCTGCTGCGCCAGTGGAAAGCGCGAAATCCCCTACTACCCCCACTACAGGCAAGAAGCTGCCCTTTATACGACCGGCAGACATATACAAGCGGGCTGAAGAAGAGAGACAGTCGATGGAGTCAGGCAGACCCAGCATGGATTCTATTATGGGCACGCGGGGTAACGAGAGCAGCGAATCTCCCGCTAGACGAAGTACCAGAGAGCGTACGGACAGCTTGGGTTCCAGACATAGAAGCAGTATGGATGATGATGGCTCCGATTCTGGCCGGCGCCTAATGCCGATGCTTGACACTGTGAAGGAGAGAAAAAGCGAATACGGCTTTGATGGATTCAACGTTAATGAACTAGCTAAACGGCCAGACCAAGGACTACCAGCAGAGCACGAACCGATTCAATCATCAAATCTGAGTCAACCTGGCATCGAGGATATGCGCAGCCACTCGACAAGTCCAAAGCTTCCGGATTTGAATCGCATCTCTGGATTTGGGATGGACCTGTTCTCACCAAATCGTACAGACTCGGAGGAGACTCCAAGAGCGTCCGAGACTGCAACCCCCCCTTCGGGGCCTCCGGGGAGTGTAAATACTCTTCATAACCAACCTTCAATCGGTCTAAGATCAGTTGTTCACCAAGCATTCGACAGATCCGATGATTCTTCAGTACCACCCACACCAGCTTCTCGAACCGGCAGTGGTGTTCGAAGAACCGACAGTGAGAGTACTGGAACGACTGGAATTAGTCCCATCATGAGTCGAGTCCCTAGCACCGCTATCCCCAACGCTCAAAATCGGGATTTTTCTACGCCTGCTATCCTTGAAGTTGTAGATGAACCTGCGTCGCCTGACAGATCCAAGTCTGGGGTCCCCACCTCAGACACGACCTCTTTGGTCCAACCTCAGCCTATTGTACCGGGTTTCAAACCGGGTCACAGACGTGACATTAGTGCTCCCTCTCCTGGTAACAGCCCAGCACGGACCCCGGATCTTGCGACCTCTTCAATATCTTCCCCAGCCCACGAGGTTGTTATTACTGATGCAAGCCCATCCGAACATTCAAGGCCGTTGGCCGAAAGAGAACAAAGCTTTCGGCCAATGATTCCTGGTGGCTGGACATCTTATGCTGCTTCTAGTAGGAGCGACTCCACTCAACAAGAAGGTGATCGTGGTATTGTTCGTAAACCTACTCCTGTCAATGAGCCACCTACGCTTGACGACCATGAACTCACGCCAACCTCTACAAGAGATGCGCCGCAATTTTCCTCGATGGATAAGTTTGACTCACTCCCCACTCCAGATCCTGCAATGGCACCAGGTGGAAATCTCTATTCAAAAGCTCCTCTGGATCCTCGACTTCTACCAAACCTTGAGCCAGATGCAGTTCATCGGGACTCATCATCTCACTCAAGTGCTGCCCCAACGCCCCCTCCCAAAGATACCCCTTTGCAACCAGACAATAACTCTAATTACTTCTCGCACTCCGTAGATCAACACCGAAGTCAGAATTTTGGAACCCATGATCAGACACAGGCATTGCCAACGTTTGTCACAGATAATGAATCACAAGAAGACGAGAATGAGAGACTGCGCGAGGAAATTGTAAAGACACTCACTCCGAAACATTCTTCTGTTGGGCATGATGGCGTAATGCTATCAGCGCACCAGGATGATCCCACATCAGGTGGGCAGGATAGAGATAGCGCATATCTGCCATCGGAGTACGACAACTATTGGGAGTCAACTGCGGATGAGGGTGAATCGATCCCCGCTACTGTTCGTAGGTCAACGGGTGAATTCGGTCAAAATTCCAGTGCAAATCCTGATTCTATGCGACCGATGGACCAGGTGTCGATATATACTGATTCGGAAACACCACCTATACCACCTCTCAACTCTCGCAGAATATCACAACAAATTCCTCCGCCTACGGCACAAAGTCTCCAACATCGCTTCTCGTGGGAGAGAAGCACTGAAACTGTACCTGAGGTGGGATCCATTATGGCAAACGTTGAGCCCGAACTTGTGCCCAGCCCGGTGCCGCAAGAGACGCCCACGCTTGTATCGCATCAGTCAGATCACAGTGGGCTCATTCTTGATGAAAGACGAATATCTGGTGTTCCATCGCATACCTCTTTAAATCAGGAACACCACACCGGCAGAGATGCTGCCTTGACCTCTAGTGGTGCTGCCCTTGGTGCTGGCGCTATAACTGCGGCCACCAACATCCCCCATGATCACTCTGATCGCCGACAATCACTCTCTGAGGAGAAGGACCCTCAAGAATCTGTCAACCCAGTCTCTCCAACCCTAACAGATCTTGAACGCCCGGCAATGCCACCTCAAGCTCAACCCCTACCACTCGCTGACCAATCCACTCACTTATCGCCGGCTATTGTATCGCCTACTCAGTCCTCTCCAGCAGGGCTTCATGGAGCTCCACACGAGAGGCTCATGGCATTCAAGGAGATCGCAGCTCTGAAATCGCAACAGCAAAGAATTGAAACTTTTGATGCAACGAGGCAACGCTACGCCGCCATGGAATCTGGATTGAGTTCTTGGATCGAGTCACTTCAGGCTGAGCATCCAGAGCACGCCGATACTGCGGGATGGGGAAATGCATCAAGATTCAGTGCACCTGGCACTTCTTCAGCTAAGTCAAAATTTGCCAAAGTTACCGGGACGGCGGCACCATCGTCACAACAACCATATTACCAGCAATATTTAAATGCCAGCTCCCCAACAACACCAACTACTCCAGGTTTGCGGCCAGGGCCAAGCACGCAGACTAATGGTGGCCAGCAAGGGTTTTCTCCGGCTGGCGGAAAATTGACAAGTCAACAGGTACAAGCCAAAGGAAAAGAATTAGGGAAAGAGCTTTT
This sequence comes from Hymenoscyphus scutula, assembly GCA_001399465.1. Classification (NCBI taxonomy): domain Eukaryota; kingdom Fungi; phylum Ascomycota; class Leotiomycetes; order Helotiales; family Helotiaceae; genus Hymenoscyphus; species Hymenoscyphus scutula. The sequence continues at coordinate 9,106 of LKTO01000109.1, read as the reverse complement.
CCACACAGCTGGTGTCTTTGGCGGGAAGGCAGGCAAAGCAGGGAAGGGGCTTCTTGCAAAGGGCAAGAGCAGATTTCGAGGATCTGGTGGTGGAGACAAGGTAGAATGACATCTCCTATCTAATGGGCTGCTAGGCGTTTCCTTTTTTATTAAATTTTTGGATTCTCTAAGGCTGTGGACAAGAAAAACGGCGCTGATGGGAACAAGTGGATTTATGCCTGGCAAGGGCAGGGATATTTCTACGTTTTTGGCCTAATACATTCTTCATCAATGGGCCTCAATTGGTCGGAATATTGTTTTGTTGAGTGCTGGTTTTTCTTGTCCACGGCTATCCTTTTCGTTTCGTGTTGTTCATCTTGCATAGCAGGTTCTGTACGACTAGGGAAATTGCATCTCTTTTTACGATCGTTATCTCTCCTTGCAATCATGCTTTGCCTTCCATTCTAGGTTTGATTTGAACATATTTACTAAGATTTTTGTTCCCCAATTCTAGACAAGCCCTACCTCCAGAAAGCCGCAGCGACGATCGTCGTGGGGTCCCCTTCTCACGTTATCCCGGCCTTCCGGTCATCCTGAATCAGCACACCAAACAGCACCAAACATCCCAGTAACCGGTGCATCCAACCACCCAAGCACACCAGACATGCAACGAAGAGCCTCTTCCCCCCACTTTTCTAATTCGATGGGTGTTAATCGTGCGCATACCACTAGTGGAGATGTTTCCACTACCAATTCCCCGATTTCGAGGGCGTCTCGTGAGGAATCGTATTCATCTGGTGAGGCTATCCATGATCGCCAAGCCCACCCAGAAAGGGAAATTGATGAACATTCTGGGGTACAAGATGGAGCCCCTGTGTCTCAGGAACGCCCTTCTTGGGACCCTTTCACTGCTACCCCGATTGCTGAGGAAGAAGCATTTCAGTACCATGATAGACCGAACCATCCCAATCCCAATCCTGATACCCATACCCATACCCCTGGAGGTCATCTGACCCATGGGGAGGATTGCCTTGCGACGAGTACTAGATCTAGTGGGGACACGAGGTTTTACTCTGTTCCTGATGGGTCTCCTGAGATGAATGAATGGGTTATGGTTAGTCCGGGGATTGATGCGAATTACTTCCCTCAGACGCAGGTTCATAGTGATGCGGTTGAGTCGGATGTTTTGAGGGAGACGCATGCGGATGATTCTTCGAGGCAATCCACTACTAGGGCTGTTGATCCTGAAAATGGGTCGACGGTATCTTTGCAGAGGGGTGGGGATGAATGGGATTCGATGGTTGAAAGTGAGACTGATCATACATTCAAGGGCTCTTTGGAACCCAAGGTTGGGGACTTGCCGACGAGTGAGCATGTTGAGCGTATTGAAGGGTCGGTGGGGCCAGGATCTGATGGGACTCCTTTGTCGACGGAGTCGAATCAGCAATTTGCGTTGTCTTCGGAGCCTGAGATTGTAGACAGTCATACAGTAAGTTTATATTTCTTGTCTGCAGACCGAACGCTAGGAATGCTAATTATCCATCAGCCTCTTAGCCATGGAGCACCGCCAGCTATCTTCCCAGAGCATGAAGTCAACAATATTTCCAGTTCAGATATCGAGGGCGCGGTTTCGCCCGAAACCGACCTCACCAATCCGCCATTGTCTGTTGAGCCTACTTCATCTAGTGTCTATGTATCAGGCGCAAGCGTTCTCAATAGGCCTCGCGGTAGTACGATTGAAGATATTTCACCTTCGTCACCCAGGAGTCCTACTAATCCCCGTCAACCTCCAAACACTGGGTTTGCTCCTGTCCAAATAGCCATCCCTGAACCCCCACGACAACAAGTACGCCAGCAGCAAGAGAACAACTCTTCTTTTCTGCCACCTATTCGCCGTACCTCTACTTTTGGGATAGGATTCGGATCTCGTCAGAAGCAGACCAGATTTCCAATTGATGATGAAGACGAACGCATCTCAGACCATCAACAGCCCGATTTTAGGCAACCGCAAAGCACCCAACATGGAAGTACACCAGACTATACCACTTCTCCTGGACCTCTTTCTCCCCGTGACACTGACACCAACATTCATGCTCCTTACAATCGCCCGCCTTCTGGGCAACAGGATGCAGCATTGCAACATGCTTCGATAGCTCACTCTTCTCCAACAAAGCCAAGGGTTGTTCGAGTTGGCTCTTCCGAATACAATCAGCGCATGGCTCCTCAACAACAGAGCGATCAACAATTTTCCACAAATCGCCCCAATGATATTCAGCCTGCTCCCGAAAATAATTTCAGACGTTCCCAGGACTCGTGGAGACAGACTGGGAAGTCTTTTGATGTACCTCAAGCTCAAAGGAATGGCCAGTGGGTGGGACCGATTCCTCAAAATCAGTCTTTTCAACAACCACCATCATCCGCTCAAAGATATCCTGGCTTGTTTCGCTCAGAAACTGGGACTAAAATGCCTGAATACGAACAGGGAAGGGAACGTGATTTACCAGCTCACTATTACCAGCAACCTATTGCACGAGAGGAAGCATTCCTTCCAAGACAGCAAACAAACGAATATCAAATACCTGGTGTGGGACCACCCACGGATCTTCCCCGGCCGGGATCAAGACGTAACTCGGGAAATTTCTTCAGAGAATTAGGGGGAAGAATATCTCGAGGCACATCCAGAGAACGAACCGGTTCGCGTTCCAGAGGTGACAGTTTGACATCCCCTCAGAGGCCATTTGATGTCCATGGCAATGAATATGCCGAGTCCAGCATAGCGTCCGAAGAAGGGAGGGAGCAAAACAACAAACGAGCAAGTTTCTTTGGAAATCTTAATCGTGCCTCAACTGTTGGGTTTGGACCACCGCAAAGTCGTGAAAGCGTTCTAGCTCACCATTCCGGCTCGCGTACCGATTTACTCTCCTCAGGACAGCAGTCGCCAATACAAGAACAGAAGAAGCGTTCATTCTTCGGCAGCTCTTCTGCTAGCCAGTCGAAGACGAAAGCTTCTAAATTGTCACGATCATCTACATCCGGGATGATCGATGAGTCTGGAAAGAAGAAGAGGTTCTCTGGGCTTACGGGATTCTTTGGTAAATCCGAGAATTCTTCGTCGAGAACTTCTATGCCACCACCCACACGGCCACCGGGATTCAAGCAAGCTGGTTATAATGACAGACCAGCGGCGCAGTCACCTCAATTATTCCAGTTCAACTCGAATACCACCTCACCACATTGGACTCCTGAAAATAGCAACCATAATTTGCCTTCTGATAATCAACGACCACCACTGAACAGTTTAAGAGGTTCGAGTCGATCGGGAGGTCTGCTTTCAAAACTTACCTCCACATCTTCTATTGGTTTGGAGGGATCGCAAGTCTCCGATGCCCCTCGAAAAGAAAGCAAAAGTAAAGTTCGTCGATCGTCTACATCCGGGTTGCTCAACGGATTCATGGGACGAAAAAATAACCAACAGGATAGAGAACGAGAAGAATCTCGTTCGCAAGGTAGTAGTAGCCAGCCCCAACCTACACCTTTGCCACTGGCACAAACATACACAGACTTGCAAGAGCAGCAGCCGCCTTTGGAACAGATGCAGCAGTACCAACCCCCACCTGTGATCCACGAGCGCGAACCATCATACGGAGGGTATCAGTACCAAGCACCAGATCGAGGTCGTCGAGTTAGTAGAGAGCCACAATACGATAATGTTCCAATCCCTGGAGGCTATGCTCTCGTGAGACCGCAGGGTGCTATGGTTGCTCCAACAACTTATGACCCGAAGGGATTGAATCGTTCTCAGCAGTCAAATCCCAGGTATCAACCTCAAATCTCTAGCCCACAACAGCAACAGTCGTATTCTTTCCAGAACAATGGGCAAGACCAGTACAATGAGCACAGTCAATACCCACAACAGGATATAATTCATGATGGCAGGCCAGCTCATGCAAACCATTCTTTGATGCAGCGTAGAACTTCAGAGGTAAATCTGGGTTCACAGTACCAGCATCAACAAGCACCCCAACCCCAACAAACACCCGTTCAGCAAGAAAATAAGCAAGAAAATAAGGCTAAAGCTGATAAGAAACCTCCTCATCTTCGTTCTTTAGAAACATTCGAGGCCTACCAGGCTCGTTCAGCACGTCGTCTCAGTTCTGAGGAAGAACTCGCACGTTCCCCCGCTCGACTGCCTGAGGGACAACAGAGACCATATCAACTTTCCCTCCCTGGGAATTCAGATGAAGAAGACCGCCCAGTGCCAATTGACAAGGATCCAATAGCTCACCCGCACAACTCAAAACCACAACACCACTCAGTCCAACGTGTTCAACAACACCCTATTCTCCGCCACCCAGGCTCACCTGCAGGATACCCAGTCCCCGACTCAACATTTTCTCCCGTGAACTCTCAAGCTCGCGATCTACCACCTCCACCACCACCAAAGGGATGGGAGTCCCAATTCTCTCACCTAGATCCTCAGTTTCAGCCTCCAAACTCACCGCTATCCTTACAGCATAATGGGAATCTGAGTATCGACCTCGATCGCTCTAATACTCGTCGTACAGCTGTAAGTGCCGTATCGCAGGTCTCGATCGATGATCCCCATAGAGGCCGTTCCAGCATCCCGACGGCAGATGAGAAGGACATGGGGGCCAACATTTCGGCGGAGAGTAGTCGGGGACCACCCAGTCGTACCAGTCCTGTTATTACACCCGAAGGATTCGAGAGCCCGAATCTTGGGGTGAATGATGTGAGTAGGGGACGACGGAATGAGCGTGGGTCTTCGAGGGAAAATGGCAGGAGCACGGGTGATAATGTGGATAATGTCAAAACGACCACGATAGAACGTGGTCCTAGTCCTGATGATGATCTCTACGGTGCTAGCCCGCTTCTTCCTAAACAGGGACAACTGCTATTTACCAAGGCTTCGCCGAAACCTTCGCCTATACAAACTAATTTTGCAACGAGCAGTCAAGGCTCTCAGATCCAGGAAGTCCAGCCACCTGCACAGACTGTTACGAAAGCCAATGCTCAGCCGGTGGATCCTCATCTCAAAGCACCTAATGGACAGTCGCAAAGTAAATCGATCCCAGTGCCTGAGGAGAAGATTTACTATGATAGTAATGCTCATGCTCGGGCGGGGGGTGAGGAGGGATACTTTGAGATGGATGCTGAGCCGACAGTATCGATGAGCGCTACGAGTTATCCGGGGCAGGAGTGGAATCCTTATGCGGGGGTTGGGGGTTATGAGGAAGATTGATGGGCTTCTTGCTGGGGCGCGAGTGAGGCTGTGGATTGGGGCAGAGTGATGAGCTGTCTTGTTCTGAGGCCTGAGATGAGATCCCGAAATTCAGAGCGAGGCCAAATAGGACCTGCGAAGCGTTGCTGCGATTTTACAACAGTACCACGATTTCACGGGCATTGGCAGGCGCATCCTTTCTAATGGAATTCCTTTCCATCATGTCATTCTTTATACGGTAACTGACAGTTTTGCCCTCTAATTAATCATATATACCTCGAATACCCTCTAAACTATATACCCCTCTTTTTTAGAGGGTACTTCTGTTAAAACAGAGGCAAAACTATTAAATAGAGGTATAACTGTTAGTTTTATAATTTTTCTTATTTACTACTTTTATCTATAAATATACTAAGAAATAATAAATATTATAAATTAACTTACTATATATACTAATACCTACTTACTTTTTAATACGAGAGCTTTTATAAGTACTCTCTAGTAGTAGAATATTCTAATCCTTACGCTTATAGCTCTTGTTTTAACTACTTAAATCGACGATTTAAGGCTCGATTTAAGTATTTAAATTATTAATTTAAGTACTAATTCTACTCTTAATTCTACTATTATCTTATATAGTACTATTAGTTCTCGGCTTAGTACTATCTAGTATATTTCCTCTCTAAATTACTACCTACTCTATCTCTTTTCTCTACTCTCTAATACTATATAATTAATCTAATATAGTAGATATAAGATAATATTCTTAAGAGTCTATAATAGCCTCTCTATCTATAAAGTACTAATACCTATTAATTCTTCTCTAATTTATACTTAATTACCTCTTCTTAATATACTTTTATATACTTAATTCCTTAGATAATATTTCTAGCTTAATAAATCACTTATTAATATCTCTACTACTAGTAGTATTATATTATTATTATATATAATCTACGATCTACTTGTCTTTACGATTATTACTTATAATTAAGGTTTTATTAAGCTTAAATTACTCTTCTAGCTAGTATTATTAAGATAGAAGATATTTACTAAATTTAGTCTAAAAGTTATTCTCTTCGCTATTAAAAAAGCTACTAAATTTCTCTTTCTCTATAGTATCGACCTCTAAATCCTTCTTAAGTAATATTAAAACTCGATTCTAATAATAGATAGTAATTTATATTCTAGTAAGACTAGTATAATAAAACTTAATCTATCTAACTAAAGATATCGTTTCGATTAGTTAGTTACTATATAAAGAGGTTTATATCGCGAGTTATTTACTTTAAGATAAACTTATTACTTATATAAAGTAGTTAAAGCTAAAAGTTATTAATAACTAAGTAAACTAAGTTAAGTATAAAGCTTCTATCTAATAGTAGATATACTAGTCTTATATAGAACCTTCGTTCTTAATTAGAGTCTCTCGCTTAAAGAGAGTTCTAAAAATTAAGAACTCTATAGCCTCTAAGAACTCTATTATATAGAGACTTTATTATATAACCTTCTACTATAATAAGATTCTATATTATCTAGTCTAGTACTCGATAATACTTTTAAGGTTTATATATAAATAGTACTTTAATCTATTAGAGCGCTATCTAGTCTTTACTTATTATATACTAATATATAATTTATAATAGTAATTAACTATTTTACTCTCTAATTAATTATAAATATCTAAACTACCTTCTAAATAATTCTAGTTAGTTTTTATTTACTATATTATAGATATTTATATCTATTTTTTAGTAAATTAGAGCTAGTTTCTTAAAATAATCGCCTTTAATATACTATCTTTAATTTCTATTTAACGATTATCTTTCTAGCTATTTCTTTAATATTACTACTACTACTACTATAAGATAAATATAAGCGATTATCTTAAGAAGGTTTAATATAAGATAGATAAATCTCTACTATACTATACTATTAAAAAGTCTTAAAAGAAGTAAGAAGAGAGAGTTATAAGAGATATATTTAACGATTTAGAGAGTATATAAATTAGTTAAGAGTAGAATACTATTAAGAAGAGAAGAGATACTATTTATATCTAGCTAAACGATTATAACGAATCCTAGAATATTATTAAATCGGACCTTAATTATTATATACTTAAGTATAAAGTAAAAGATATCTATAACTTCTATATATAAATTACTCTATCTAATAAAAGTTAGTATACTAAACTTTAAGTCTATATACTATATATATATCTTTCTAATATATAACTAAACTATAAGAGTAAGAATAGTATTAAATATATTCTTAATAACTATAGTAATACTATCGATCGAGATTCTACTCTTAAAGCTATAACGCTAGTAAATAATAAGATGTTATATAGAAAGAGAAATAAGATATCTTTATAATAGATATATTAAGTAGTTAAAAAGTAATATAACTAGAGTATAAAGGAGAAAGAGAAGTTGTTTATACTCTTTCTCTACTATATAGAGAAGCTTTAAAAGTTAGATTCTAAGTACTATATATATCTATAAATTAACGAAACGACTTAAAAGTTTAAAGGATTATTTATCGCTCTAGTACCTCTTTATAACGCTATTAAAACTAGTTATATCTACTACTTTATAGAAGTAGATAGTATATATACTCGGTCGAAGTATAAGATAGTTCTTAGTATTACTATTACTCTTAATACTAACGAGAAGATATTACTAGTTTACTAGACTATTATACTAAAGAAGGATAAGGCTTACTAGAAGTAGTATTTTATATATATAGTATTAGTCTTTTCGAGTTTTTATATAATATAGTTAGAGAGTAAGAAATAGATAATAATTAGTAATCGCTAAAAGAGTCTTCGAAAGAAGCTTCTAAGAGTACTTTCTAAGGTCTATACTCTTATATATTACTAATATATCGTAGATAATATCGCTTTTCGCTATAGCTAGAAGGCTTATAAATTATAGTAGAAACTTTACTACTTAAAGAATAAGGATATAAGTATAGTAGTATATACTTAGATAGTAAAATTTAAGAAGAAGTATAGTAGTAAAACTTTTATATAATATATTAATATAATTCTAACTAATATCTATCTAGTATATAGTATTATTAATAAAGAACTTTCGCGATATAGCTATAATACCTAAAATATTATAGAGAGTATTAATAGAGTTTAGAGCTAGATTTAGAATAGATTACTACTTAAAATACTTAATAAGATTAATAACTAGATTATAGTAAAGTTCTACTAATATTATACTTCTTTAGCTAAAAGTTTAAGTACTAAATTAGCTAATAACTATAGAAGAAGTATTAGAATTAATTACTCTATACTTAAAAATATATAGTTACTTCTACTAGTAGAGATATCTATTAAGTTAATACTCTAAAAAAATACTATTATTAGATTAACCTTAAGAAGTATATCTATTTCTATCTTACTTTTTAAGATATATAATCGCTTTATAGATATATAATCGCTTTATAGATATATAATCGTAGTAATTCGAGATATTAGAATTAATACTATATAATTCTTCTATTCTAGATATTTACTCTCTAGCTATTAAGTAACTTATAATACTATTATTAAGCTAGTACTTATAATCTATAATCTTTATCTAGTATAAGATAGAATAATCTTTCTACTATAAATTAAGCGCCTTTAAGAATAGTCTAAAAAGGCTAGAATTTATATAAATTTTTATTAATCTACTTATAAGTACTATTAATATAGAGAAGTTAGTTATAATTTAAGAATATATCTTATAATATCTTCTCGCTATAGTCGAGCTTAGAGAGTAAAAGAGATATAATTTATTACTAATAAGAGTAAGAGCGATAGTAATAATAATTCTAAAGATAATAAGTTTATTAACTAAGAGGTTTACCTTTAAGATATTAATAAAGATCCTC